>PISX010009809.1:0-73572 GCA_004024625.1 Mellivora capensis | reverse complement strand
AGAAAGCCAAAGTTGGTGGCATCACGATTCCAGACTTCAAGCTCTATTACAAAGCTGTCATCATCAAGACAGTATGGTACTGGCACAAAAACAGACACATAGATCAATGGAACAGAATAGAGAGCCCAGAAATAGACCCTCAACTCTATGGTCAACTAATCTTCGATAAAGCAGAAAAGAATGTCCAATGGAAAAAAGACAGCCTCTTCAATAAATGGTTTTGTGAAAATTGGACAGCCACTTGCAGAAAAATGAAATTGGACCATTTCCTTACACCACATACTAAAATAGACTCAAAATGGATGAAGGACCTCAATGTGAGAAAGGGATCCATCAAAATCCTTGAGGAGAACGCAGGCAGCAACCTCTTCGACCTCAGCCACAGCAACGTCTTCCTAGGAACATCGCCAAAGGCAAGGGAAGCAAGGGCAAAAATGAACCATTGGGATTTCATCAAGATCAAAAGCTTTTGCACAGCAACGCTAACAGTTAACAAAACCAAAAGACAACTGGCAGAATGGGAGAAGATATTTGCAAACGACATATCAGATAAAGGGCTAGTGTCCAAAATCTATAAAGAACTTATCAAACTCAACACTCAAAGAACAAATAATCCAATCAAGAAATGGGTAGAGGACATGAAGAGACATTTCTGCAAAGAAGACATCCAGATGGCCAACAGACACATGAAAAAGTGCTCCACATCACTCGACATCAGGGAAATACAAATCGAAACCACAATGAGATATCACCTCACACCAGTCAGAATGGCTAAAATTAACAAGTCAGGAAATGACAGAGGCTGGCGAGGATGCGGAGAAAGGGGAACCCTCCTACACTGTTGGTGGGAATGCAAGCTGGTGCAACCACTCCGGAAAACAGCATGGAGGTTCCTCAAAAAGTTGAAAATAGAACTACCCTATGACCCAGCAATTGCACTACTGGGAATTTACCCTAAAGATACAAACGTAGTGATCCGAAGGGCCACGTGCACCCGAATGTTTATAGCAGCAATGTCTACAATAGCCAAACTATGGAAATACCCTAGATGTCCATCAACAGATGAATGGATAAAGAAGAGGTGGTATATATACACAATGGAATACTGCGCAGCCATCAAAAGAAATGAAATCTTGCCACTTGCAACGACGTGGATGGAACTAGAGGGTATCATGCTTAGTGAAATAAGTCAATCAGAGAAAGACAACTATCATATGATATCCCTGATATGAGGAAGTAGAGATGCAACATAGGGGGTTAGGGGGGTAGGAAAAGAAAAAAGAAACAAGATGGGATTGGGAGGGAGACAAACCATAAGTGACTCTTAATCTCACAAAACAAACTGAGGGTTGCTGGGAGGAGAGGGGTAGGGAAAGGGGGGTGGGGTAATGCACCCAGGGGTATGTGCTATGGTTAGTGCTGTGAAGTGTGTAAACCTGGTGATTCACAGACATGTACCCCTGGGGATAAAAATACTTTATATGTTTATAAAAAATAAAAAAAATTTATAAAAAAAAAGAAATAGGCAGAAGACATGAACAGATATTTCTCCAAAGAAGACATACAAAAGGCCAACATACACATGGAAAAATGTTCAGTATCACTCACTATCAGGGAAATACAAATTAAAACCACAATGAGATACCACTTCACACCAGTCAAAGTAGCTAAAATTAATAACTCAGGAAACAAAGATGTTGGTGAGGATGTGGAGAAAGAGGATCTTTCTTACACTGTTAGTGGGAATGCAAACTAGTGCAGCCACTCTAGAAAATGGTATGGAGTTTCCTCAAAAAGTTAAAAATAGAGTTATCCTACAATCCAGGTCAATTTTAAAATAAATAATATTTATAGATATAGATATAGATATAGTCTGCACAAGTACTCCCCCCTCCCAAAAAGACAAGTATTACTGTAAGAACTCATTTATAAATATTTATTTTGTGCTAAGCAATATTCTACATGTATTACATGAATTTTCCATATCCATATTCCTAACAATAAACAAGTGTAAGGTGAAGCCCAATAAACAAGTAAAGGCAAGCACTATAAATTTCCCAATTTACAAAAAAGTAAAAGGAGAGAATTAGAAGTTAGTATTTGTCTGTTGTCACTTGTGGCAGACCTAAGATTCAAATCTTAGGAGACAGACTCCAGAATATTCTCTGTTAAGTACTTTACTATACATGAAGTTTGATTTTGTGAACTACCAAATATTTGTTCCTATTTAGAGACTGATGTAATAGACAATAGTACTCCTAAGAAGAAATGGAACTTACGAAAATTGAGTTCTATGCCCTTGATCTTTAATGTTTCTTAGATACTAGATCTCTTTGCAAATCTGGCAAATAATGGGCTTTACCTTCAGAGATTTGTGTGTAAATACATGTGTATGTACACATACCATGTACAAATTAACATTAATTTGTGTTGTATTTTTGAGTTTCCTCAGAAAGCCTAAACACCAATTTATGAAAATAAAGTTAAATAAGCATTTATGTATAGTGCATCTGGGTGACTCAGTCAGTTAAGCGTCTGATTCTTGATTTGGGCTCAGGTCATGATCTTAGGGTCCTGGGATCGAGCCCTCCATCAGACTCTGTGCTGAGCATGGAGCCTGCTTGGGGTTCTTCCTCTGCCTCTCCCCATCTCTCCTCCCTTTCCTAAAAAAATATGTATATTTGTCCATTTTCAATACTTCTTTATTCATTTTAATCAATTTTAGTTTTAGCCACAAAATATTTTTAGATAGATTTATTGGTCTATTTTTCAGTAACTTTTTAAAACACAGAACTTAATTTTCTATGAGCAGATTGTATAAATAGTTTAGGTAACTCCCAAAGGCTAGTCAACTTGCTATGTGATTTAATTCCAATGTAAATATCCTTAAGAGCATAGAAAGGCAACCCAAGTATTTTGGGGCTGAGGATGTTTTTGTGGGCTAACTGAAAAATGTTTCTACTTTCAATAACATTTTCTTTTTGAAGAAAGGCCCATCACATTAAATCAATATGCAATACTTCTCTCCTTTGCCTCAATTATAATGGCTACAAACTCCCTCAGGATTTTTTTTTTTAATGGAATAGATTCTTGCAGGAAACCCTGGTCTCTTTCTGTACTCAAGGCGCACTAAAGAATACATAGAGAAATAATATGTTGAGTGCCAGAAGTAACTTAGCATAATAATCATATCAAAGTTAGGAGAGATTTTGTAAATATTATTTTAGTAGATATGGTGACTACTTGCTAAACCATTTTTAGTGGCAAGTGATAAAATAATCCAATGCAGGATGCCTGGGTTGCTCAGTGGGTTAAGCCTCTGCCTTCAGCTCAGGTCATGATCTCAGGGTCCTGGGATCGAGCCCCGCATCAGGCTCTCTGCTCAGCGGAGAGCTTGCTCCCCCTCCCTCTCTCTGTCTGCCTCTCTGCCTTCTTGTGGTCTCTCTCTCTGTCAAATAAATAAATGAAATCTTTTTTTAAAATATCAAATGCAAATTAAATAGGGTAGCTGAATACAACTGAAAAGTCTAAAACTAATCTGATCTCTAGATTAGCTTGACCAGTGATCCTAACCAATTTTTCAGCCATATTTTTTTTACCCTCTTCTGTAGCAGTCTCACCTATAAACCAAATTCCCTTGTGATGGACAGGAATGGTTACTGCACCTGGGTTACATAGCTTCCTTTTTTAATACAGGAAGAGACCGTTTCCTACAACCAATCAATGAGTGTCTATTTTTCCCTCTGATTGGACCATCCTTGAACCAATCATTGACACCAGGGAAAGAGCATATACTAGTAAATATATGAGTTACATAGAGCAATAGCATACATTTCAAGGGTCAAAAATATTTAATAATATATATTGTTGCTTTTCTCTACAGTCATGCATTTGAGTGTTATTATTATGACAATTATGGGTCATTGGCTTCACTAATCTACCTCAAATCTTATTTTGCCAAGTTTCTCTGTGATTCCTGCTATTCAATTATGAACTGGAAATCTCCTACTTGCCCCCCCAGTCACTATTTTCACTGTAAGAATGTTCATTGTAAGATTGGAAGTTAAGAGTAGTATGACAATGGTCAATTAGCTTTAGATTTATAATGTGTGGATCCTTAGCAGAATAAGCAAATATCAGTTGTTGAGTATTTCTGGAAAATGCTTTTAACCATAGACATAGATCCTTTTAGGATCCCCTTGAAGACCTTGTTCCCTGCTATTTGAAGGAAACTGAAATGGACATAAGGGAGTTAAAAACCCAAAGACCATGCCCTCAAAAAGGTTTAATTGTGCTTTAGCAATAGTCACTTTAAAGTTTTGTTACATTTTGACAGAGTAAAACACTGCATTTATCAAGGGCCTTCTTTCTTACTTACAAACATTTTGAAACCTGTAGCAGCAGGACGGGACGAGGGGCAGAGGGAGAAAGAGAAGTGTAAGCAGGCTCCACACCCAGCATGGAGCTTGACATGGGGCTCCATCCTATGACCCTGAGATCATGACCTGAGCTAAAATCAAAAGTTGGTCACTTAACCACTGAGCCATCCAGGTGCCCCAGACCATTCTGGAGATTTGAAAGTGAGAGTAAATAGAGTTGTCATAACTAGTCAATCAACCAATCAATCATTCTCTTTTTAACCAAAATAGTATTTCTGTGGCAGTAATAGAAAAAGTATATTATCCCCCAATTATCCCCCATTGTATCCACGTCATATTTTGGAAATAAAGTTCTTTCAATGGCATTTATGCACATCTAATATAAGTGTTTATGGGGTTCAATTAAGAAAACATTATCACTTTCTACATCTGTAAATTGGGAAGAAGTATAACTGGTATAAGCACTTCCTAGAGCTTTTGTAAGAAAGTAGCTCATTCAGAACCAGTTACCAGCTCAGTATTCAATAAGATAGACTAACATTATTTTGTTGATATTCTTATTTTTACCTTTCAGTTTGTGCTTTTGTGATGTAATCAATCTATATTTCCAGTTTTATTGAGACATAATTGATATACACCACTGCATATGTTTAAGATGTACAGCATAATAATTTGATTTACATATATCATGAAACAATTACTACAAGTTTAGTTAACATTCACTATCTGATACAGTGACAAAAAAGTATTTTCCTTGTGATAAGAACTCTTAGGATTTACTCTCTTAACTTTCATTTACACCAAAAATATGGGACACGTCAAATTTGTGTGTCATCCTTGTAAGGAGTCATGCTGACCTTCTCGTATCATTCCAATTTCAGTATATGTGCTGCCAAAGTGATGTCATATTGTATACAATATACACAAATATTGTATATATACATATATTATATATATATAATAATGCCTATTTGAGTAGACCTTCTGTCTTTGTCAGACAAAGCAATTTTTTCAAGAAATATTTTTCTTAACAATGAATTAAGTCATGAGAAAGTGACATCATGTGGTGTATTTTAGCAATCAACAAAAGATGAGAGTCTTTCTGAAATATTTATTTTAGGTCCTAGAATTTAAACATTGGACATTTGCTCCTCTTGATCATCTTTTAAGATCAAATAATAAATAATTTGATTGAACATATTTCCTCTTTGGTGTTTCATACATCTGTTAAAACATAACAAACAGGGGTAGGACTTAATGAGAATCTGGAGAAGGATGTATATAAATAAACTGAATTTCACCTTGAAAGTTATTAATTGCTCCTTGGTATTAAAATGGATGTAACATATTTATTATAGGATCTTTCTGCCAAATAACTGCAGCCTATTTCAAATAGGTTATTTCAAATAACAATCACAGTAATATCTTAGTTTTGAAAACTACATCACAGCCAAAGTGTATCAATATCACAATTTTACTAAAAACCCATCTAGTTTATTAAATGTTACATATTTCTAAATTTTTAAGACTAAATGTAATTACCCATAGAATTACCCATACTAATTAATAATTAGTATTACTAATACTAGTATTAGTAATTAGTAATAGTAATTAGTATTACTAATACTAGTATTACTAGTATTACTAATTACTAAACATACTAATTACCCATACTAATTATCCATAGAGGCAAAATTTTCCCCAGATAATGTTATTTTTGAAGTATTTAACCTTTAACATAGGACCAGCTTCTTCTTAGCTCAAGGATTTTGTCCTATTTCTTTTCAGCATACTTTATATTTACCTATTTTCCATACGAATAAGTGCACTTAAGCAGATATATTTTTTCCCAGCCTGTAATAGAGAGAGTACGCATCTACTTCTATTAATTTGCTTACCAAAAAAAAAAAATCTTTAGGTTGTATATTAATAGGTTTTAATACACTAAGGGCTCATGTTGACTCCTAAAACAACAACAGTAGCATAGTACAGCATCCACCTTAGTTACAAACTCCAAGTATTTTAATTGTCTCCATGATAGTTATAGTTGACTCCAGTTTTAAATGTCCTTGCTGGCCAAGTTGTTCATAAGCTTTTCATCCCCCCTTGATTATTTCCTAAGTGATTCAAGGTTTGGAATCTGAACACTCCTCCTCAGAATAAACATAAAATAAATATATAATGCCTAATTAGGGCAAAGCTGGGTCAAAAAGATTTCCTTATAAACGTTATATTGCTGTAGCTATCCTCATTTTCACTTTTAGAAAGTTTTTATAAAACAATCAGCAAATTTTTATCATCACTTCTGAAATTACATCAGTCCTATAGTCAACAATTATTTACTGAGGAATGACAGTGTCAGATACTTTTTTAAGGCAAGCAGTAGACAGTTGGGCAAGGACCTTATTTTGGGGGTGCCTACATTCTGGAGAGAATTATGGGTGGATTTCAGATAAAATAGCCAGAAAAATAAAGAAAACCAATAGATTATTAAAATGGATAATTCAGAGAAGTGATAGTGTTATTAAAAAGAAAAAAAATATTTTTGTGACACACTGAGGGGATATCTTTTAGATATGGTGGTTCAGGAAACCCTTCTCTAGGGGACATATTGGAAATAATAACTGAATTATACAAAGTACTTGTCTGTATGACCAACTAGAAAGTACTTGTTTGTATGACTAAAGTACTATGTCTGTATGATATACTACTGGATGCCAGAGTGTTACAGGCAAAGGGAATAAAAAATAGGAAAGAAATTATGGAATATTTATATTTCATCAAAATTAGAACCACAGAAGTTCAATGATGTTTTAATTTTTGAAATGTCCTGAAAATATACTGATATAGTGTTTTAAGAAATGTTGTGTAAGCAAGGAATAAAAAAAGTAGTCAATAACTTCAGAAAAAGATGTTAGAGAGCCATCTGTGAACCTCAAATCCTTATTCAACACCATTGTAAGGAAATTTGTGAATATGAGTGCTCAATTCAACAATAATTTGCTACCTATTTCTTCATAGAAAGGATGCTAAATTATCTTAGTTATTACAAACTTCCAGGTGAACTTCTAAAATATTTGTATGAACTATTTACAAATATTGTTGCTGTTCTAACCCACAATGAGAAGTACTTTTTATCCTACAATGCAGCATTCACACTCACACTCCCATTTCTCACACACACACACACACACACACACAGAAATATGTGCATATATAGCTTAAAACTGTTTCCCAAAACAATGCTGTGTGTGATGAACTCTTGGTATTTTCTATCATTCTAGTTTTATTTTTTTTTAAGATCTTATTTATTTATCTGACAGGCAGAGATCACAAGCAGGCAGAGAGGCAGGCAGAGAGAGAGGAAGGGAAGCAGGCTCCCGGCTAAGCAGAGAGCCCGATGCGGGGCTGGATCCCAGGACCCTGAGACCATGACCTGAGCAGAAGGCAGAGGCTTAACCCACGAGCCACCAGGTGCCCCTATCATTCTATTTTTAAAACATGCTGACCAAAACCTACTAAACTATTTTATGACCCACCAATGGGTTTTAACCTGAAGATTAGAAATCTTGTTCTAAAAGTCATTCAGTGGGGCACCTGGGTGGATCAATCATTAGGCAGCTGCCTTCCACTCACATCATGATCCCAGGGTCCAGGGATGGAGCCAGGATCCGGCTCTCTGCTCAGCGGGAAACCTGCTTTGTCTTCTCCCACTCCCCCTGCTTGTGTCCCCTCTCTCCTTGTCTCTCCCTCTCTCTCTCTCTCTGTGTCAAATAAATAAATAAAATCTTTAAAACAAACAAACAAAAGTTACTCAGCAATTGACACAGCCTAATCTATACACCAAAATCAAAAACAACTAGGCCAATTTCTATACGCTAATTAAAGTTATTTATCCTTTCAGGAAAAAGAAAGGTAGTATAGTTCTTCAATGTTCTCACAAACACTAAATTGAGAAGAAAAAAAAAAAAGATGAAAACCGGAATTAATCTTTTCTTTGCCTGACAGCATGGTAATTTTGTGTTTGTAAGGAAGGCAATGCTTATATTTAATGGGGTAGTAGAAAAATTTCCATACTTATAAGGAAAGATGATTTTCTTTCTGATCACTCCTGGCCCCAAGTACTGGTCTTAATTATCCCCTAAATACAGAAAGGAAGCATTTAAGAATTAACTGTAGAGAACTCTTAAGAGAATTATAGTAAAAATTCAAAATGGTGTTAGTTTAAAAACTTTATAACAGCAAATCTAATATTTACATAATAAACTTTTTATAGTAACACTTGAAATCTTTGCTTAAATTTATCTTTAAAATTTTAATCACCTCAAGTAGAAATGTCACATAATAAATTATTCCAAAACATAGTTTCATACAAATTTGGTTTCAGAATAAATATTTACACAAATATTTGATTTTTTGGAATTTACCCACAATCCACAATAACAAAAGCAAAGTCATACTTTGAGTATATAAATTTCAACAGACTGAGAGCCAGCCTTTATGCTGCTATCCCTTTTAACTCTTACCCTAAGATGTCTTATGTTTCTCATTTGTTACATTGAGGTAATTTTAAAGAATTTGTTATACAAATGTTGTACAAATAATATTGTATAAACCAGAAAGTCTAATAAGTGCTTCAGATTTATGTGGGAAGACCCTGGCCTTTATCATGGGCAAACCCGAGGAGCCTTGCAAGTTGTCTGTTGAAATTCCCAGTGAGTGGGCCCCGTAGTCTGACTCCTGTGCCTTTGCTAACTTCTCTTGTCTACTCTAGATCACCCTGAACCAAACCACCAACTCTGCTATAAACCTTAATAAATTTTATCGTAGACTTAGAAGGTTATGTGGTAAGGTCCTATCACAAATCCCATAAACGTCCCCCATTGACTGAGTCCAACCAGTTGGTCTATTGCGTCTAAGTTTCCAAATTCTTTCTTACGGAACCCACAATCTCCTGCCCTTGTTTTTGGTGGAATCGTTTCACCACATTTGGGCCTCTTGAATATTTATCATTATTCCCACCACATGGCTTATCTTGAAGTTTCCTGGCGACAGGAAATCTCTTCTGTGACAGAAATTCTCAAACACTACTCTCTCTATATACATGTATTGAAAGCATCTTCTGCAGATCTGAGAAGGTGCTGGACAGATGTCCGTTCACTTTTCTCCAAGGATCTTCACTTTTCTCCAAGGTCACCTCCACTTTAAGCTCTGGTTGAACTGCAGGCTGCAAGCACTGCAGTACTTAAGGAGGTGAAACTTTCAAGAAGTCCATAAGTCTTGTTTTAGTGGCTTAAAGAAGTATCCAGTTACTTCCATGGTGGGCCACGTGATCAGAAATCTACACTAGTAAACTGTTTTGTTTTGTTTAAATCAACTTTGTTGAGGTATAATTTGTACTGAATAAACCACATCGATTTTGAATATACAGTTCCATGTGTTTTGACACATTTATACATCTGTGTAAGTACCACTGTGATCGAGATCAGAACATTTATATCACCCAGAAGAGTTTTCTTCTGTCATTATGCATCCCTCATCCCTGGTGAGGCAAACATGGATCTGCTTTCTGAATCTGTTGTTTAGTTTTGCCACATTCTAGAAACTCCCATGAATGAAACCATACAGGATATACTCTTCTATGTCTGGCTTCTCACTCAGCATACCCTTGTTGAGATTCATCTGTGTTATTGAATTTATGTAGTTTATTCCTTTTCATTGACAAGTAGTATTCCATGACAGGGACACATTGTAACTTATTTATCCATTCACTTGTTGATGGACATTTCTGGTTCAGGAATATATATATACTTTGTGGCTCTTCTAAAATGTAGTACACTATATAGAAACTTTGTCAAAGCCATATATTATGGGAAATCCATATGATTTCCACAACAATCCTACCAAATAAATTTTAAAAACATCCTAAGGTTTTTTTTATTGTGTTACATTTACATAATTTAGAAGAGAAAGAAAAAAGGATGACTTATTTACATTCAACAAATTCTCAAAAATTTCATCTGAAGTTCTTTATTTCAAGCAAACAATTCTGCATTTTTTTTTAACATGAGGGGTTCCATTTAACTCAGGACCATCAAAGGTAAATGACAGTGGTCTCACATTCCCAGGAACTCAGTGAACTTTATAATTGGATTTCTACTTTTCCTTAAACAGTCCATGGTGCCCTTGTTTTTTCTTCACAGATTACAATTCAGCATGTTTCAGCATTCTGCTACATGAGTAACAAAGTATAAAGCCTTTGATCTAAGGAAGCAGCTAAGTAAATATCAGTTGATTTCCAAGAACTAGTCATATGACATATTAAAATAAACCAAATGCCCAGCCTCTGGTTCATCTTAATTCAAGTATTCCATAAATTGGCAATGGGCAAAGGCGTAGTTACAAAAAAATTCGGAAGATTTAAAGCTTTTTTCTATCATCTTTTGCTGTGAACCTGACTTTCAAACTTCTCAGCACAAAGTACGTTTGTTAGAAACTTGCCTTTTGAATGGAAAAAAGTGTTAAAAACACATATTTCTACATTATTTCATTACAGGAGTCTATTTGTGGAAAATCAAGCCCAGCTTTTTCATGTTTAGACCAAACATGTAGAATTCCTTCCTGGAGAGTAGTTAAATCCTATGGAGAATGTAATCTAGAAAGCACAGATGGTGTGGTTCATATATTGGATATTCCTCAGTACAGGGATAAACTTAAATCAGAGAAGAGAATCGGGGAGTAGTTGGAAATAGGAATCTGAAAAGGATCAGGGACAATTAAAAGTTCTCAACATGTAAGTAACATGTATCCATTAGTAGATGAATAGATTAGGAAAATATAGTATATATACACAATGGAATATTATATAGCCATAAAAAGGATGAGGTCGTGCTATTGGTGACAACACGGATGGACCGAGAAGGGTTATGCTAAGTGAAATAAACAGACTGAGAAAGCAAATACCATATTATTCTACTCATAAATGGGATCTAAAAAATGAATAAACGAAAAACAAAATCAGAACTATATAGAGAACACAATGATAGTTATCAGAAGGTAGGAAGGTGAGGGGTTGGGCAAAATGAGTGAATGGGCATGGGAGAGACACAGGCCTCCAGTTATGGAATGAGTAAGTCATGGGAATAAAACACAGAGCATAAGGAATACAGTCAATGATATCATAATAACGGTGTAATGGAACAAATGGTAGCTATCCTCGTGGTGAGCATAACATAATGTTTAAATTTGTCAAATCACTAAGTTGTACACCTGAAACTCATGTAATATTGTGTGTCAGCTATATTCAAATAAAAAATAAAGAAATATAAATAAATAAATAAATAAATAAACGGCAAACCTCCTCTCCCATGTAGAAGGAACTAATGTTACATTGATCAATTCACACTTTTAAACACTTTTAGGAGTAGGTAGAGGCCATCACTCTACATGCTCTCACTCCTTTAGAACTCTTACCCAGGCACATTCCAAACTTGGCTTTATTTAAATCCTGGACAAACCATTTTAATTTTAAAGCTTTTTAAAGAAAAGGAGATGCAGGAGTATAAAGACTTTAGGAATCAAGCAAGCTTTTTTGTCTGTCGTATTACTAAATACTCTTTCTACATGCAGCCATCCATTCTTTCCAGTTTCAGGTTACCTACAAATGTGATAAACATGCCTTGCAGTTTTCCATCCAAATTATTCATATATTGTGAGTAGAAGGGAGGAGGATAGAGCCCTGTGACTCACAATTGGATTCCTCTTTCTGGATTGTTAATGGTCAGCAGCTTTGGGCAAAATCATTTTGCTGCATCCAATCTATCAAATTTATAAGCATGGAGTCAAGGTTTTTCATCACAAGAGACCTTGCCAAATGTTATTACTATACTCTAATCTTTTCATCTAATAACACTGTCGAGAAAGAAATGAAATTTGCCCCAAATTGTTATTCTTAGTGAACCCATGCTGGTTTCTAGTCATCTTCATTTCTTTTTCCAGATGCATAGAATGACCCTAATTTCTCTAGGTAATTTTATGAGAAAATCTGAATTCTGAAATCCTTAAAAGTTTTCCTCATCTGATGTCACTTACTAAGAAGACACTCTTAAAGAAGGATTTCCTCATTTTCCTACTATTCCTAATTTCCTATGGCTTCTCTTCCTGACAATGGGGGAAATACAGCTCTTACCAGACCATCTTCTCTTCTCTTGCTTCTAATCCTGTCATCTTTCTTATTATCATGGAAGCCAGGGTGGCTAAAGCAGAAAGAGAGGAGAATGGTGAGAAATGAAGTTGGAGAGACAAACAGATACCAAACCCCAAAAGGGACCAATGTTTTAAGTGTCATAAGAGAATTTTTTAAAGAATTCAAGCAAGTGATTATAATCTAATTTTATCTGATTGACTGAGAGAAACAAATTTACTTGATTCAGGGATTGCATCTTTCTTTTCCCATGACTTGGTTTTATAAGATTGTCTGACTGGAGAAGGTTGCAGGAGAAAGGTAGGATCCAGAAGACCAGATGGCCTTTATCATCCTTTTGCATGAAAATCAGTCAATCGGAGTTTTAAAATTCTTGTCTCATTCTTCCCCCTCTTTATTTCAAATGTGCTTTGTATTCTATATGATGCTTAATATGTGCATTGGTTTCACAGAAAAGGAAACAAATAGGAAACAAATTTAGACGAGAGAAGCTGTACCCAGACACATCCTCCGAATGCAGCCATCCATCTCATCTGACCCCAAGAGAGAATTCTAATAATGTTATCATTTGGTTCCCATTTCAGGCACTTTGCATTTTTATATATGCTAAAGAATTCAGTAAGTTATCCAACTGGCATAAGCAATAGGGAAACTTCCCTTATAGCACAGGTGTACAAGCAAACAAATTCTTTTTGTGCTTGAAAATTGATCCTTCGATGTAGCAAACTTCTCAGCAGCGTGCTGAACTGGCAAGAAGAGGGAGAAGAGAGCACATCTGTCAGGTAGAGGGAACAGATGGCAATCACTTCTTCTCCCCTCCCAGCACAGTCAGGAATAGATAGTGTCACCCTGCATTGCCTTTTCCCAGCCATGCTACAAATTTGGATTTCTTAGTAACAGAGATAAGTCACTGTGTGTGTGTGTGTGTGTGTGTGTGTGTGTGTGTTGTTAAGAAAGAAAGAGAGAGGAAGGAAGGAAGGGAAGGAGGAAGAAAGGAAGAACAAGAAAAGCAAGCCGTGGGTATTAAATTCTGTGGCTAGGGTTAAACACGTGTAACTAGCTGGTTAGTTCTTGATATCCTGGAAAGATAACCTCATGTCACTGAGGCCATAGAAGGTGCCACAGGTTGTAAATCCGTTTTAATCGCACAACAGTGCCAGGAATATACACAGTAGTATTAAAGTGAATAGTTAAACATCACGCAAATGACCAAACTCAAGCTATAAATATATCCCTGGAACCTGGCTGGAAGTCCCGGTAGGGAAAGAACTCTCTGTTGTAACCACCTCCAGGCCTGGTTATGCTTTATTCTGCCAATGAGTCACAAAAGCTCAGATTCCATATTTAGAAATTAAATCATCACTTAACTCCTAAAGCCCACATTTTTCAAATGTTGTCAAACCTGAAGTGTAACTGAGTTACATCAAACGGAGGTTAATAACACAATTTTGCTAAAATGGAACAGATTATCTGACATCTAAGCCCCTTCAACCCACTGTTCTTTATAACATATCTCTCTGTTCCTTAAACCATGGACCTGAAACAAAAATCTCGTGGGAGATGATCCATTTGATGCTGATTTTCAACCTTTTTCAACATTGAATGCTTTCTTCAGCCAAATATCAGTACCACCGAACTGTAACTGAACACAGTGTAGCTACTTTGCTTTTCTTTG
Organism: Mellivora capensis; assembly: GCA_004024625.1. Taxonomy (NCBI): domain Eukaryota; kingdom Metazoa; phylum Chordata; class Mammalia; order Carnivora; family Mustelidae; genus Mellivora; species Mellivora capensis. The sequence goes on along the minus strand of PISX010009809.1, from coordinate 59,315 downwards.
AAATATTAATATTACGTAGCATAAGCCAAGCAGACAACCCCAGACAGCTCTCCAGCCTCTCTGTTTTGCAGACCCCTCTGACCCCCTCTGTTGTACTCTCTCTGACTCTCTGTGTTTTCTAAGTGTGGACTGTCAAAGGACTGCCCCCAAGCCCCACCCTCCACCTCACCAATTCTTTCAAGCTAAGACATATTCAGGATTTGGTGGTGGTAAATTTAAGACATCCCAAGCTTTAATCAACATTCCTCCATAATCCTTCAACTAAGAGCCCCGCCTATTAAACACCGTCTCGAATCAGGCATGTGTTAGCCCTTAACCTGGTCTTGAGAGCCAAATAACCGTGTTGGCTCTTACAACACAACCAAATTAAATTTTATGTTGACAATAGCTAACCTGTCATCATTTTTAAAGCCTCTTCATTGACAGCATTTCTATCTAGACTTTTGTTGCCAGAAAAGTGAAAATGCCTGCCAAGTCCGGTTTAACTTAACCCCACAACATTCAGTACATACAGCTTATGGATTTTAGTTATTTATCAATATGAATCTGCTATTCTCTTTCATATATATACATATAAAATTATTATTATTATTTTTGCCATTTAAAGAAGAGGTAGCAAATGTTTTAGAATAAATTTTGGCTCAGCAGTATTTTCAGATGTAAATAGAAATTGTTTCTTTTCCAGGCATTGTACATTAAAGTAAATTCTGCTGCATTTGAAAACCTGTCGGCTTTAGTTTGTACTGGTATTCAGAATCCTCTCCTTTTGACCAATATTATATAAAGTTCCTCTGGGAAGATAATGTGCATGATTGCAGGCTCGCCTTGTTAAAATCCATGGCTTTTTTATGCAGTCATGTTTTCACCTATGAATTATGCATGAAAAAGTATCTCATTACATTTCATTTTCTTTACAGCAGCGTCCTCTCTTCTAGGAGTACTCGGGTTCCCATCAGCCGAGCTCCCCTTGCCCTGCAGCTTGGCTCCATCTTGATGCCTTCATAGTATGTTAGACAAAATGGGCGTGTTTAACTTGACACCTCATGCCTGGTATAAATTATTCACTGGAGCTTTGCACGGATTTGTGAGATAACCAGCCTGGACTCGGGGAAACTTCACAGGCTGCATGTGGGAATCTGACAGAGACATGGAAGGCCATTTCTCCAGCAGCTCTCCAAGGCAGAGGGAAAAACTGCATTGACTCTAAAACTCTCACTCATTTTAAAGCTTAGAAATCTCTCTCTCACCTTGACAAAATAGAAATTAGCTAAAAATGTTTGCCACTTAGATGTGTGTGTTTCAGTGTTTTAGTATTTTTCTCAGAACTAAAGGTCAAGGAACAAAGCCCTCTGTTTTGTTTTTTGGGTTTTGTTTTTTTTTTTTTTAATGAAGCTATTGGTCTTCCATACCTGACAAGATGAATTAAATGTGAAGAAAAGATCACAGAATTTAATCAGCACATTCATTCAGTGTATGTGGTTGGGAACAATCACTCAAAGAAGCGTATGGAAAACTAGGTTAGTATGTTGTGTATGTTTGCGAGAGAAAGAGACAGAGAGACAAAGAGAGAGAATTATGGTGATTCTTAACTAAGCCTATAGCTCTAATTCCAAACATTTCCTTATAAGAAAATCCAGTTAGAATAAAGATGAACTCTGTCTATGTCAAATTATGACATTCACTGTAACAGTCACATTATAAAAAGGGGCCATATAAAAGGAGCAAAAGTGACTCCCAAAGAATCAAAGTTATTATCAAGAATATGATTAACGAATCAGCTTCTTATTTTTCTTGTCCAATAAATACTTCTTAGAGTCAATTGCAATTATACAAGTATGTGAGGGCCACTTTCTACGTGTCTGGAAAAGGTGAAAGTTGCATTGAAGTCTATTTTTAGACTAAGAAGACTTGCTCAACTTTCTTTAGTTTTTCTTCCAACAATGTGGTCATGGTGACAAAAACTTTCATATCTCAACTGTCATATATTCTTTCTGACTAAGAATTGAAACCTTAAAATGAAACCCAATGAAATGACTCATAAGTTCGTTCCTCTAAGAATAATGGCAATAAGTCTTATGGCTTTTGACAATATGCTTTCAAAATATATCCTCTAAATGTGGAATTTTCTGATATGTGAGTTTATTATAAGAGTTTTATACTTTGTAAAGCATAAAAAAGTATAAAAAATATACTTTGTAAATATATTTTGTTTCTTATTCCCATTTTCCTAATAATTATGTAATATATTTTCTAAATGCATGTGTATACACATACTTATACATATTAAAATATATTTCTATAGCTTTTGTATATATATTATACACACACACACATATACAAACAGCTCAATGTTGCTCAATGTTCAATGTTCAAATGCTCAATGTTCAAATATGTTGCAAAGAGATGGTGATGTGACCTGTGATGAAGATAAGTGATATTTCAAAAGTCTTTGGTCCAGTTACTGTCATCAATTGTTTGTAGGTTTTTCCCTGTTCCTCTTTTTCCCCACCTGATTTCAAGGAATCTTCACTGCAATCATTTAATAGGAATATGGAACAATGACCTTACATTTTCAAAGTAACATTTATTTAAACAACGAAAAGCTTTTGTGGTAAATATAGCATTTCTTCCCTATTTTACTGCTATTTATTCTTGTGTTGGCCACCTAGTCATAACTTGCATATAGATCTAATGGGTCTGCCCCTCAGTCAGTTTTTATGCAAGTGTAAAGAAAGGGATTGGCATTTTCAGTGGATTGCAGTTTTTGTTGAAAGCTTATCATTTGTCATAGTGATTGGCATTAAAAGAATGCTATTTAAGTATTGGCTGAATGAATGGATGGCCTATTATTAGAGATGGCTCCGTAGCACACGAAAATACATAGAAGATATGAATATAGTTAAATATCAGTACAGGTGAAGGTGGGTGAGTCAGGTTCTAATTTTCCCTTCAACAACTGTTCTGTTGTTTCCCAGCAACAGCCCCAGATTAAGCTCCTACGAGCAGATTTGTTATACCTAGCTTGATTTCTAGGAAACTTATGCAATGATATAATTTGAACAACTAGGGCAAAATACATAATTCTTGCTATGGAGTCATTCGGTTGAGCACTGGCACCAGCATACTTAATGTTAGGTATGATCCACTGTAGTCTAAGTTTAAATTTGTTCTGGTTTCTCTGTACTCTTGCCCATTTTGAGTGCTATTAAAAACATTCAGGATAATTTCGTGGAAATAGAATCTTATCTAATGATTGATGCCATATCTGCTTGTTTGTGTTATCCCTTGTGTAAATGGTCGGTTTATATTCTTCACAGTGTCCGAGAGAGATACTGTTTCCTCTGGGGAGAAAGTATCCCAGCACCTGTGAGGGCGAAATACAAGAGATGCACAGCTGTATGGGGCTTGAGTCTATGTATTTTCTCCATATCAGGTCTCCTCCATCTTTGTGGGGTGTGACAGACATGACAGAAAGTTTGGGTGGAGGAAGGCCTTGTTCTCTTTCACCGTCCTGCGTTCATACCCTGACAGAGTATCTCCAACAATATATTTAGCGAGGAGGAATAGCTAGAGCGGATTTGGCTGTGTTCTTGTATACTGCTGATCTGACATGATAATGGGGACTTGGAGAACCAGCTAAAGAACAGGCATTTCAATCTATGCAATAAACACAGTGACAGACGTCACTGAGCCCACAGACATTTCATCAGTGGTAAAGAAAATCCCCCAAATTATTTCAAGTGTCTCTCTATCAGATTCGCATTACATTGAAAAGACTTTATAACCAAAAGAGGTTTTTTTTTTCCTTTTATGCTGTAGTCTTTAATATTTTCCTTCTACACAACATACATGTTTTCTATTCCCACTTCAACATTCTGTACTTTCAGAAATTTAGGATACAAGAAGAAACTCATCAACCTAACGTTTTGTAGTCTAGAAATAGGATTGATTAATTAAAGGAATGATTTATCAATTACGAGGCAACGTGAAATAATAAGGCCAAGGGAAAGCATACATTGCATATACCCTGTGCTTTTGTGTGGGTAAAATATGGTGTGCAGGTACTCTTATCTTGATTAATTCCAAAATGCCTCTTTCACTTATTCCAGTGCCTCACCTCTTTTCTAATCACATTGACACGTGAACTTTTTTGTCCCTGCCAAGTGAGTTATTTGCAATGGCAATATTAATATATTTGAACAGAATTGAATCAAGTAGCTTTCAAAAAAAGATGGAGCTATGGGGTCAGAGCACAAATTATTTCAAGAAAGAACTGTGTCTATTAGAGGTGAGAAAGGCCTACCTAGACTCAAATAAGGCTAAAACTAATTTGGAAATCATGAAAGGTAACAGCCTGGATTTAACTATGCTGAATGTACATGGGAGATAGGAACGAACTTCCCCATTAAAGTTAGCTGTATTATGGAAATTTACTTAAAACATAATTATCAATTGAGATAGATTATTTAATAGATACTCAACTGAAACATAGAGGAAAATATACAAAAGAAGGTTCAGAAGTCATAGGTAACATTTAACCTAGAGAAAATTAAAAAAAAAAAAAAGATACTTGCAACTTGTCAGTTCTAGAGATCACAAAAGACTACGTCAAATAAAATTGCCTTTAGTTACAGTAAGAGAGAATTTCTATTGAATGTCAGGATATATTTCCCCATTCTCTGAACTCTAACAGCGCATATTGCCTGAATCAATCATTTGAGAATAAATCGAGTATCACCTGATGACTTCACTATTGCTTTAATAAAATGTTATTTTGTATCTTGGTATCGTGTCTTTAGTTTACCTTTTGATTGTGAGCTTGAGACCAAACGCTAATTACTTGACTCCTTATAAGATATAGCTCAATTTATTTTATAGATCAGCTTCCTAGGAAATATGCTTTCTATTTTATTGATTTCTTCTTCACACCTGATGTCTTGAAAAATTAGAGAAGTGACTGTAGTTTTGAATGATCTAAGGTTGTCATGCTCAGAATCAGAGGAATGGACCACATGATCTCTTTGATGACCCAAGTGTTGTTTATAATATATAAGGTATGATTACCAGCCCCTTTAATGGTCTCTAAAAGAATAAAAATTGAGGGTTAAAAGTGTAATGATATGCAAATGAAACTGTCCTGGAAACAGAATTGCATATTTTATTTGTTTCTTACAGAATCTGGGACATGGAAAGTGTTCATATTAAATACTATCAACAGTATTCTAGCTTTAAAATAATGGTGGAAATAATTTATAGTAGAATTGCAGTTACTAGTTTAAAATGAATGCTACCAAATATTAAGGAAACCAAATGAGTTTGTTATCAATTCTATATTAAGAAGAGTTCTAAATATCTTCTGCTCTCTTTCTCTTTGCTGTATTTCCTAGATATGTCACACGTTGAGTAGAATTTAAGCCTGTAGTTAACTTCACATACTTGCTGCATACCCAATTTAAAATCAAATATAGTTAAGGTTTGGGATTTATACCGAACACTTTCACCTAAGAGAGCACTCTCTCTTTTTCTTCTCCAAAGATTTCTCTCTTTTAATGAGGAAGAAGTAAAAGATATTAAACACTTCTGACTTACAGAGTCCTTTTGACATTTACTCCATTTCAGGCAGTTGGTGTTTTAAATAGCTTTTTAAAACAATGCATATTTTGGGTTGCCCTTAATTAAATAAAAGACAGAAGAGTGCAGTCTAAATATCACTGGACTCAAGGAGCTCTCATTTTGCTGTATCCACTCATTCTCTGCAGGACTTTGCACGAGTCACTTAACCTATCCAGGCTGCAATTTTCTCAACTGCAAACGAAACCTCTGGACTAGAACATTTTTAAGGTCTTTGTCAATGCTGACGTTGTGTGATTATAAGTTTTATGATTACTTTGAACCTCAGTTTCCTCAATCAAGCATTGTGCTTTATTATAACATCCTTCCTTTCTTCAGGTTTGTTTTGAGGATTAAAGTAATTAATTTTTGAAAACCATACTTTATCACTGAAAACTGTTACTGTTGTCCTCAGTAGCAGCATTAGTAGCAAGTTGAGAGGATCCAAAGCTATCTTGAGACTATGGAGTGATTCAGAAGAGCAGTCATATCTTGTGTGACCGACTCCTTTTTAAAAACCTTTTTCAGATGAATCTGTCCTTGGACCCAGCTTTTCTTGAAGAAACATCATCAGCAAAATGATAATCAGTCTTTATAATGTATGTCATACATGAGAAGCCTGCCGTCCAACAGAAGTCTTGTTTCATTAGACACTTCTCCATTCCTGGACCCTGTTTGGAATGTGAAATTAGCAATAACTCCTGATTGAGCTTCCACCACAGGTAAGATGTCTTGTTAAGCACTCTCAGGACATTGTTACTATGGACATAGATCCTACCCTCAAAGAACTTATAATTTAATTCAGAAAAGAAAAGAAACTTTGGAAAAGTTGTTTTAATGAAAAAGATGGTAGAAGGGCACCTGGGTGGTTCCATCGCTTAGGCAACTGACTCCTGATTTCAGCTCAGGTCATGATCTCAGTGTCCTGGGATGGAGTCCTGCTCTATGTTCAATGGGGAGTCTGCTTCAGGGTTCTCTCTCCCTCTGCCCCCACCCTCCAATAAATAAATACATCTTTTTTAAAAAAGATGGTAGGAAAAATATGGCAAGATCAAATGGGGAATTTTATAGGAAACTGGTATAGAATTTCAGAAGAGAAAAAGATTGCTTTCAGTTGAGGTGGTGGGTTAAGCTTTTACATTAGAAGTAGATTGTGTCTGTGTTAATAGAACCGTTGGAGATAGTGTATCCCAAAGATTCCATGTGTTTCCCTACTTCTCTGAGCTTCCTGTTTAGTTAGATTGGATCCATGGAACCATGCCAGAGGGATAAAAGAGGAAGTGACCTGTATAGTTCCTAGGTGAGGGCAGTTAGGTGTCAGTCAGCATCTTCCACTATTCTCTTTTTCTGCCTCATAGCCTGGAAGAAATCTGTTCCTCCAGATGTCATGGCTACAGGATGGAGCCACCTGAGCCCTCCACCATATCTGAGGGAGAGAGAGGTCTTGATAGTGTGAAGCCACTGAGATTCTGTTTATCGTGGTAGCATGTCGCAGGAGTTATTCTAACACAAGGGATGGAAAGAATTTAATTAGGTAAAGAGAACAGGAAGACACTGTAGACATTTGGAATAATATAAAGAATTGTGTGGGGTTGGAAATGGAAAAATTTCATCCAGGAATACTCACACATACACATAGACTCACACATGATACACACACACACACACATTCTTTTTTTTTTAAGATTTTATTTATTTATTTGACACAGAGAGAGATCACAAGTAGGCAAGAGGCAGGCAGAGAGAGAGGAGGAAGCAGGCTCCCTGCATGATCCCTGAGATCATGACCTGAGCCGAAGGCAGAGGATTAACCCACTGAGTCACCCAGGCGCCCTAACACACACACATTCTTGATTGAAAGAGAATATAAGATACTATAATTTAATATATATAAGATACTATAATTTAATAAATTAATTAGAACAAACGGATGAAATTTTATTGACAGATTAAAGAACACGGGTTTTATTTTATAGATTTCAGGCAAAGAATGAAGTTTCCTGAGAAAGAGAGAAGTTGCCAAAGAAGTGCAGAAACTTTTAAAAAAAGAAATAGAAAAAGAGAGGCCAATTCAACTTTTAAGTTGTTCATCAAAGTGATGATAATCTAGCATGCTAGAAATAGAAATGCGTGCAATACGAGATACGAAATATGTTTATGAAAATATTCGAAGTGATAGTCCATATCCTTTTACTATTATGTTTATGTGATGTTCATTGGTTATTGTATTTAAATATAAAATTCCTGCAGAATAAAATGGAATATGTTATATCCAAGTAAAAATACAATAAAAACATCAAAAATCTTTTCACAGAAGATTAAGTTTTTGAATAACACCTATTTTCAAGTAAGGTATATACTATTGGGGAAATAAATTAATTATAAAAAACTTGACAACTTTTTAATCTTTAGAAATAAAATAGTATTTAGTATGTATGATATTTCTTTGAACCCACGAGGTTCAGCACCAAGACTTAGCACCTAAATGTTCCTTACTACAATAATTTAAAAATACGTATTTGCATACAGTAAAGACATCACTCTCACATTTACCCAAATCAATCAGAATTTTGACTGAATTGATTAAAAAAATTTCCTGCCAATTCAAACATAAAATTCATCAATGAAATGGGAAAGTCATTTAAAATTTGGGTAATAAGGGTATTTTTAATGCTCAGTGAAAAGAAAATAGGAGGCAAATCGACTTTATTTTTCAATCACCAGTTTTTAAAACTTGGTCGTTTAAATGCACCAACACACTCCTTTACACTTACATATATGGGGCTTTGCTTTTTCTTGACTAAAGTAGATATGACACACATCTTAAATTGATACTTCTTGTAGGAAATGAATCTATGTACAAGAACACTCTGTAATGGGCATGTATAAGAGTTCTTCCATCTTAGAGGCGAGAGGACCTAGAAATAGAGGTTGGAGCAATGGTAGTATGTTAAAATGTTTCTAAAGTAGTGATAAGAGTACTACATGGAAATTCTACTTCCTTCATACTCTTATCTCCATGTGCCTGATAAAAATTATTGATCACCCCACCATCCAGAAATTGGATTTTGTCTAAGTTTACTGTGAACTTTGGTAAAGAGGAGGGGAGACAGAACAAGGTCTGTCACTAAAACTTATTCCAAATGATGTGCTAAGTTAACCCTAATCATATTGATATTGCTTACGAGATTTGTTTTTCAGAAGCATTATCAATAGAACAGTATGTATTTGATATATAAAACTTAACTTAGACTACCTTAGAAAGTAACTTTTAGTCATTTTAGCATGCCAGAGGCAAAGTCTCTATGGTAAACATTGATTCTAAAAGCCTCCAAGACCCAGCTGAATGAATTAACAATGGCGAAATTTTAAGTGTGGATAATAGACAATAGAAGTGTTTAGGGAAGGTAACCTGCCTTCCTGGCCCTAAGCTTCACCATTTAGGAGGAACATTCTAAAATGAGTTGGTGGTTGGGTGGAGGAAGATGTGCTTTCCTTAGACTCATTACAGGAGTTTTGAGATTATACTTCCTTTTCTTAGAGGTTATTGTATTTAACTCTCTGTGGGAAGAGGAAGGGACAGACAGGATTTCTAAATTCCTCGCCAGGTGAGGCTCGTGGCTTGATGAAACATTGATGCTTCTTATGCAAGATTTATTTAATCTGCCTGAAAACTTCTTAGTTATTCAGTTTTAACTCTTTTCAATCCATTAATATTTCCCACAAATTTGTCCTCAGGTCATTATTCTACTAAAACAAGAAATGTGCTTTACCTATAAGTTAAATTCACACAGACACACACACCCTCGATGGACCAGAAATAGACACAAAGATAACATTTAAAATAAACAAAATAATGTTCTATGTTTGGCATAGTTAGGTATCCATTTGAAATAAAGTTATAAGAGCATGTTTATTTCCTCAGTATCCCTCAGTTTATTTTAGCATAAAAATTATCATTTATTTTTTGGGAGCACCTGGGTGGCTCAGTCCTTAAGGGTCTGCCTTCGGCTCAGGTCATGGTTCCAGGGTCCTGGGATCAAGCCCCACACTGGGCTCCCTGCTCACCGGAAGCCTGCTTCTCCCTTTCCCATTCCCCCTGCTTGTCTTCCTTCTCTCACTGTCTCACTTCCTTCTCTCTCTCTCTCTGGCAAATCAATAAATAAAAAATCTTTAAAAAATTATCATTTATTTTTTACGAAGTGAAGGCACCACTTTAAGTAAAAAAGTCATGCAAAAGTTCTGCAAAATGAGCATGGAGCCAAGCACTACACATGCAGATGTTGCTGTTTCAACTTTGTCCTCAAAGGCTTGGCTGCCTTCTAGAGAACTGATCCACATTTTATGACTCTTGAAAAACAGAATTTCTTTAAAAATCCAACAGTCTGTCATAAGATGACACTAAGTGCAAATAATCCTTAAATAAATGACCTCAGGATATATCTACCTAATTGAACTTGCAAACATATGAGAGAGGGTCACTTGTCTCTACTGTTCAGGTGTATGCTGCCACAGACCAAATTCTATAGCTTTTAATGGTTTCTTCAATTTGATTTAATCTGCTTCATAAACTCATGAGAAAACACAATGATGCTTATGTTTTGATGTACATCCATCTACAAAGCTTTAAAATGTTTGACATATTGTGTGTTAATTTGAGATAAGTGAGGTTTCCAAAATTGTCAAACTAGTCTCAGAATGCTCAGAATGAAGATCTGTGATTTTAGAAGTCAGGAAATGGAACTAGTGGGACCGTCAGTTTATTGTAATTGAAAGGCCGAAGAAGGCTAAAATTGATTTTACTGGGAAACCAGAAAAATCTCAGATATAATTTTATCATAGAATGTAACGGGGTGCAGTAAATAAGAAAGAAAATCTACCACAAGGACTGCGTAAGACAAATGAATGGGATTGTAACATTCTCTAAAGAATTTGATTAACTGAATACATTAAATATTTTCAGAAGCAGTTAGAGCTGACACCTGCTGTTTAGTAGAGTGGTGTGGTTTGAAGCTTTTTACCTCTTTTCAGTAAGCTGAAGCAGCACAATATCTAATGAAAATCAAAGCATTTAAAATATTCAACTAGACTGTTTGAAGACTATAATATATAAAATTGGCTAATTTTTAAAATCAGTTTAAAAATAGGTAATCAAATGTTGCAAGAATGTTATATAGGATTAACAATATCTCATTTTCAAAAAGTATCCTGTTGTTTATAATTAAGATCTGACTAATATATTCACTTGAATTTAATGCCTGAAGAGAATGTTTTATTAAACTGATATATGGTTTAGACCTTTTTCTCCCAAAATAAATGAGACAGGGATTAGCAAATTTAATGACACTGTGGAGTTTCAGAGAAAAAAATGTATGTATACAAGTAAACATATAACATCCTAAAATTTAGTAGGTCATAGAATCACAATGCAATAAGTTTAAAAAGCCAAATGGCTGGAGAAAATAAATTTAAAAGAATTTCACATTTTTAACCTTATTATATTTTTATTTTTTAAGATTTTATTTATTTGAGAGAGAGTGAACGAGAGAGAGAGAGAGAGAGAGAGAGAGAAGGAGCAGGGGGAGGGATGGAGGGAGAGAGAGAAGCAGATGCCCCACCAAGTGGGGAGCCTCACATGGGGTTCAATCCCAGGATTCCAAGATCATGACCAGGGCCAAAGGAAAGATGCTTAACCCATTGAGGCATGCAGGCACCCCAGAATTTCAAATTTTTGTTAAGATTTCAAACTTGGATCTACCACTTGAGAAATCATATATCTTTGTATAAGCAGAGAATGTAATTGTGATCTAAAATCTTAATTTTATCTAAATAACTCACCTACTCTTAACAAATCTCCCCAAAATATCCCATAATTTTCAGTTAATGCTATTGGTTACATTTTCCTTCTCAAAATGTATTCTTTGTTCGGCTTCTGTGACATCCCTCTCTTTGGTTTCCTTCTGCTTGAGCTGCTGTAACAAATACCACAGGTAGTGTGGCTTAAACGAGAGAAACTTATGTGTCACAATTCTGGGGAATGAAATCCAAGATCAAGGTGCAGAGTCAGTCAGTATCTGATGAAGACTTTCCCAGTGAAACACAGATGTCTACCTTCTCACTGTGTCCTCATTTGTTTCTTCCTCTTAAAAGAGCACCACCCTTATTGGATTACAGACCCACCCTTATGACCTCATTTATCCCTTATCACCTCCTCACAGATCTTATTTCCAAATAGTATCATATTAGGGATTAGAGCTTCAACATATAAATTCTGGGGAGACATAATTAGGGCCATAGCAGCTCCCAATGTGTGGAATCTGTTTTTCATTGTCTTTAATTTTGTCGCTCTGGGCTCTGGTAGCCAAACTCCAAAATGTCCTCCCAGTCTCCCCTGCTTCTGGTATTTACAGGTTTTTGTAGTGTCCTCCCATTTGTACCAAGGTAGGTTTGTGTGACCAGTAGAATATGGCAGAAATGATGGTATGCCATTTCCAAGATTAGGTTAGAAAGACCTTATAATTTTGATCTTGGTTGCTCTTCTTCTATCGTGAATCACCTACTCTAAGGGAAGCCAGCTGTCATATCATGAGAAACTTTGTAGAAAAGAGATGTGGTAAAGAACTGAGATCTGAGACTTCTTAGAAGTGGATCCTCCAGCAAAAACCAAACCTTCAGGGGAATGTAGCTCTAGCTGACAGATTGACAGCAACTTTATGAAAGACACTGGGCCAGAAATACCCAGCTAAGCTGCTCCTGACCTTCAGAAATCATGAAATAATACATGTTCATTGTCAGTGTAACCTCCTCCTTCAGACTATATATTACCACAAAACATAAAATAAACACCTTCATAATCTGGCCCTTTCCTACTCATCCAAATTTATCTTTGACCATTCTTCTCCATTCTTCTCCCCCTTATTCTTCCCACAGTACAAAAAACTGCCAAGATGAAATCTTGGAATGTGCCATGATTCATTAGCAAGAGCTACTTCCCTTTGCTCAAGGAAAACTCCCTCCCTCCCTTATATGGTCAAATCCTATTTGTGTCTCACGACTCAGTTCCAGTGTTGCTGTTTTTAGATAATCCTCTATGTTGCAAATGGCAGGATTCCTTCTTTTTTATGGCTGAATAATATGTATCACGTTTTCTTTATCCATTTATCAATCAATGGACACCTAACTGGTTTCCATTTTCTTGGCTGTTGTGAATTATACTGCAAACTTTCCAGACCCTCTAATTTGAAAGAGTTGCTTATTTTATGTTCAGTCACACTGACCAGATTTTCCATCAAATAGAATGCCTGTAATGTACATAGTCTGTTTAACTCATTATTGTGTAGTCTTCTTTATCACAGAATTCCTTATCACAATGTAAACAAACATTTACATAGAAAAGGAGGAGGGAGGGGTGCCTGGGTGGCTCAGTGGGTTAAAGCCTCTGCCTTTGGCTCAGGTCATGATCCCAGGGTCAGCCCTGCATCGGGCTCTCTGCTTGGCGGGGAGCCTGCTTCCCCCTCTCTCTCTGCCTGCCTCCCTGCCTACTTGTGATCTCTATCTGTCAAATAAATAAATAAAATCTTTAAAAAAAAAAAAAAGAAAAGGAGGAGGGAGAGGGGACATAATTCCAAGATAGCAGAAATTATAGAGATGTGTTAGTGACAATTTTTCCAAAGCTAAGTTCAATAAATAAGACTTAATCAAATTAATACCTCTGGTCGTCAGTAATAAAATTACTAAAATTTCTGTCTAAAATATTTTCATAGTGAAAAATATACTTTATTTCTTCTCCCTTTTTATTGTAATCTTTTCATTTCTAAAGTCATCTATAAGTCACATCTTTGTATATTGTGTATTAATCCAAATTTATAATTAATATTGAAATTGAATTAAAACTTAGAATTATAAAAAAGTCATTACTTTTGTTTTTATCTAATAAAAATCTAGGAGAATTTTTAATTTTTATTACTTTAATTAGAAATTCTCAGGATAGTAGTTATAAAAATGTTCTATATATTAAATAGTGTCAGTGATCTGTCACTGATATGCACATCCAAGTTCTGCATATAACATAAGACGGGACATGGTTATCTAACCTAATTTAAAGAAGAAAATGACTGGTTCCCCAGACAGACTGAGAGAAAACCTTTTTTCTCTATCTCTCTTAGATGATTGAAAAGTCAAGCATTCTGGTACCCAGAATCTGACTTTGATACATGGGAAGCACTTTTAACTCCTGAAAATGATTAACTTTTTTTTTAAGATTTTGTTTATTTGAGAGAGAAAGAAACAGCATGAGTTGGGGGATGCAGAAGGAGAGGGAGAAGCAGAGTCCACAGAAAGCAGAGAGGCCAGTGAGCCGGGAACTCAATCTCAGGACCCCAAGACCATGACCTGAGCTGAAGGCAGATGCTAAACTGACTGAACCCCAAAATGAGTTTTAAAAAAGAAAGTCCTGCATGTTTTTTCAAATATCTAATGACCTATGTTATAACTAAAAGTAAAAAATAAAGACAAAGTCTTAGGAAAATGGTAAGCATTTCCATTTTTTTAAAGTATTTTTTTTAACTACAACTGCCAATATACCATTAACCTGTAGATAGTTTATATTTGTAAATCCTAAAGAAACAATAGGAAATATACAGACAGAAATAATTAGGGAAGAGAAAGAGAGAAGAGAGAGAAAGTAGGAAGGAATAGAGGATATTATAAGAGATGTTACATTGTAATGGAGACTGATTATAGTTAATATGTACCTCAAAAATCTAGAAACCCAGTTTATTTCCGCTCCCTTGCCCTTATCTCTCTTATCAATGCATACCCACATTACTTTTTAATAGTTCATATTATAGGGGGGTCTATGTGGCTCAGTCAGTTGAGAGACCAACTGTTGATTTTGGCTAGGGTCATGGGATCAAGGCCTGCATCAGGCTCTGTGTACTCAGTGTGGAGTCTACTTGAAATTCTCCCTGTCTCTCTGACTCTCCCTCTGCTCACGTATTCTTTTTCTTTCTTTAAAATAAATAAATAAATAAAATCTTTAAAAAAATAGTTCAACTTATAAAACATCAGCCTTACTTTGCCTCATTGCACTATATACATGATAAAACAAACATCACAATGACATTATATAATAATGATATTTACTGTCCTTTACTAATGACATGCTTGGACTGCACATATGACATTTACTGGTGCTTTTCCAATATTAACAGTGTCAAAAGCATGAACAAAATTAAAACAGAATAAGAGACATTTAAAACATAGGTACTGAGTCTCCACTATGTAAAAAGCACTGTTCTGGATGCTAAGGATATATTAATGGGTGAAACAAAACAAAGATTCATGGTTTTAAAGAGTTTAACTTCTAGACAGTAAACAATAAGCAAGATAAGTATATTATATAATAATATGCTAGCAGCAATTAATGTTACTACATAATAAAACAAAAAGTAGATCAAAGGAAGAGAAGGCATGAATAAAAAGGTGAAATTTGAACAAAGACATAAGGTGGGAAAGGTTAAGGATTTGAGTGTATTCCAAGAAGACAGTTTTACTGGTTTAAAAGCCTTGAGGGTGGTTGTGTGCATGGATGTGCCAATGCAAGAAATGAGTGTGGCTTGAGTGACACAAGGGGGAGGCATTTAGAAGAATAAGAAGTGGTGGTGGTGGACAATTATGGTGGGCTGGCAGCCATTGTAGGGACTCTGCCTTTT
This sequence comes from Mellivora capensis, assembly GCA_004024625.1. Taxonomy (NCBI): domain Eukaryota; kingdom Metazoa; phylum Chordata; class Mammalia; order Carnivora; family Mustelidae; genus Mellivora; species Mellivora capensis. Next base: position 43,992 of record PISX010009809.1, on the reverse strand, counting down.
ACACAGAGTAAAATCAGGAGGCAGAACACAGGTTTAAACAAAGAACAACATGCTCTTATTTGTGTTTTTGTTTTGGGGTTTTTTTGGGGGTGAGGGGTAAAGTATTTTATTTATTTATTTGACACAGAGAGAGAGAACACAAGTAGGCAGAACAGCAGGCAGAGAGAGAAGGAAAAGCAGGCTCCCAGCTGGGCAGAGAGCCCGAAGTGGGGCTAATCCCAGGACCCCAGGATCATGACCTGAGCCAAAGGCAGACACTTAACCAACTGAGCCAGCTAGGCAGCCCTCTGACTCGTGTTTTAAAAGAATACTTTTTGGTACTTCTATAATAAAAGCTGGGCAACAACCAAGGACACTTAAGGGATGGGAGTTAAGAGGTTACTGCAATGATTTAGTCTATATAGCCTGGTGGCACAAACCAGGATGATAGGAGTGAAGGAAGTAGAAATTGGTTGGATCCTGGATGTATTTTAAAGTTAGAATTGTTAAGGTTTCCTGATGAATTGGGTATAAGATATGATAAAAATGGAGGAGTCAAGGGTGACTCCATGCTTCTTGGACTGAGCAATTGGTAGAATGGATTTGCCATCAAACTGAATTGGTAAAACTCCAGGAAAACAGATTAAAGAATGAACATCATTAGTTATTTTCATTTAAAATGTCTATTACACATCCAAGTTGAGACATCAAAGGAGTGGTTGAATATGTGAGTGTAGATTGTGAGAGAGAAGCCTGGACTAGAGCCATAAATTAGTAAATTATTAACATATACATGCTCTTAAAAATCATGAGACTGGATGAGATCACAAGGATGATGTGTGTAGATAACGATGTCCATGGAACAAAGAAGGAGCCTAGGACAAACCACTATGAAGAGATCATGCAGAAGGAGAGAAGCCAGCAACGGCTGAGAAATGGTGAATAGGAAGAGAGAAAAAAAAGAATATGCCGTCTTAAAGGCCAAGTAAAGAAAGTGTGTCAAGGATTCATTGTCATGTTGCTGAAAGATCAAGTAAGGGGAGGGCAATTGGATTGAGTGTTGTGAATATTATTGGTAGTATTACTATGAACATTTTGGGCAAACAGGTGGAGAACAGTGAAACTATTTTATATGATAGTGTAATAGTGGATGTATGTCACCATACGTTTGCCAAACCCATAGAATGTACAGCACACACAGCAAACCCTAATGTAACCTATGGACTTTGTTTACTATTGCTTTATCAGTACTGGCTTATCGATTCTAAGAAATTGATACCACTAATGCATAATGTTAATTATAAGAGAAATAGATAGGAGGTTTTGTCTGGAAACTCTATTTCCTACTCCATTTTCTGTAAACCTGAAAAACTAAGTAAAATGTGTGTGTGTGTGTGTGTGTGTATGTGTGTGTGTGTGTGTGTGTATGAAGCCAACTAGATTTGTTACACATTAAATTAAAGTAATATTTTATTATTACTAGCATTGTTAGTATTGCACATTATAACCCCTTTAATTTGAGGAAATGGGGATTTCCTCATCAAAGAGTACAAGTTTTCAATAATAAAATGAATAAGTTTTGGAGATCTAATGTATAGCCTGGTGACTCATAATTAAGAATATTGCAGTATGTAATTGAAAGTTGCTAAGAGAGTAAATCTTAAGTATTCCCACCATACATACATGCACACACACATGAATGGTAATTATATGAAGTGGAGGAGATGTTAACTAACCCTACTATGGTAATTATTTTGCCATATATATATGCACCAAGTCATCACATTGCTCACCTTAAACTTACGCAAAGTTATATGTCCATTGCATCTCCTTAAAGTGGGAAACAAATCAGCAAACAAAAAAGACAAAATTGGAGAATCTAATCCAAAAATAAATATTTACTGTTGAAATTTTTAGCTAATGTGTCACTTCTGCCACCTAATAAATATCATTTTCAGAATTTTTTGTTATAGTTCTTGAATTAAACATGTCTACATTCAACATGTATTGAGTATCTTACACAATTCACATCTCAGATAGTCTTGAAATGTAGCTAGGCACTTATATCCTTTACAAATGGCTACTAATGATTATGTTAAATGCTTAATTTTTAATGGACTATAATTTCAGTAGTTACAGTAAAAAAAATACATTATGTTCTCTAGAGATAAAAGGATCAGAGGTTTCAGATCTTACACATTACTCCCATAAAGCTTCTTATGACCCTTTCAGTACAAATGGTAATCTTAGGATGATAATTACTCTGTGCAAGACCAGAGTGCTTCGTGTTCAGTATAATTGCTGAGTATAAGTGAACTTTATGTAGACATACCTGCAAAAATAAATTTGTTGACATTTCTAGCTTTAAATTCTGCAGCTCTAATGCAAATGATAGTGTGATATTGACAGCTGGATAGGAAGATAAGCCATGAAAACAGTATAAGATAGAAGTGTCGAAAAATGACAGAGAAAAAAAAAAAAACAGAGAAAGAAGGAGGCAAAATGGTCTGAAAGTGTTCCATAAGGTGTTCCAGTTGGCCTGATTATTCTGATTCATGCCTCTTGTCCCATTCACTTCCACTCTCAGAAGTGCTCCAGTTTGGCCATTAAGTGGCATGGTCCCTCAGTGGTCAGATATTGTTATCTTACAGGAGGAAGGTGCTGTTGGGGATAGATATTTATATCTCTTGGCCTATAGTAGTTACATATAGAATTGTATATTGTGCATTAGTCATTTGACACTGGATACTCATTCCATTATTTTCCAAAGCTACTCTGCATAAATAGGGCTAAGCTTCACAGACAGAGCAGTAACTGAAACCCTCACACCACTATATAAACAAAGTGTGAAGCCAAAGGAAATAGACCACAAGTGATTAGTTTATGAATTTTGCCATCAGATGTTTACTCTGACTTCTCACGGAAGAATTATAGCTTCACACAACCACAAAGTCATTCTCCTTATTTCCAAGGGAAAAAAAAAATGATGGGATTCTTTTTAGAGGAGGCGCAGCCTTAATAAGTCTTGTTCACAGTGATCCTTCTTTCCTAACAACAGTCTCCAGAGTGTCCCTTCAAAGTGTGCCAGAGTGCCATTGTACCCATAACAAAAACACTTACAAGGAGTCGGAACTTTGTCTCCAATACAAAGTTTAATTTGGACTTTTTTGTTTTTTTCTAACAGGTTCATCCAAAAGTAATTCAATAAAGGAATATACAGTTTTCGGAGACTAAAAAATCTTTTATGTTAAAAGTGGCTCTAAATTTTATATGGGTTACTAGTTGATTTTAATGTTGTTAGTTTAAAACATGTATTCCCATAATCACTCCAAATAGGCTGGGATATTTTTTTCTCATTTTTAACATTTATACAAAAAGATAATTCCTCTTCGTGTTTTAAGGTTCTGTTTATGTTGTTATAATCTTTTAAGCAGCTCATTTTTTTAAACTTTGGTTTTTTACTAGGCATACTTTGTTAACCATTTTAAGAGAGATTTCATTAACTGCTCTATAATATATCTATAGAGAAAAATTTTTCCTCCTGGGGAATATTGTAAGAAATTTCAATAGTAGAGATATTTTAATTTGTACATTAAAGATTGGAAAAGATAAATTAAAAAAATACATGATTTGGCATCCTAAATATAAGTTTCTAGTCACAGTTAACACATCAGAACTAGCTTTCTTACTATTTTCACAATTTTTTTTTAGTATGGATTGAACTTTTCTTCCCTTGCCAATAAAAAGTTAAGATTAATTTACTTATAAACTAAGAAAAAGTGTGTTTCAAAGCTAATTATTTGGCCATTATTCTTAGTTACATGATTTGTGGATATGATAAAGCCATTTATGTTGGGAAACTTCATGACAGTTACTCCTTCATTTCCAGATAAGTTCAAGTATGCAGCACTTTATATATAAAACACATTATGAACATGTGTTTTTGTTCTCATATTGTTGTTCTCATATTTTGTTCTCATATTGTTGATAGTCTCCTCTGAGTCATGAAGTAAGTTGCCAACTCTGCAGGAGAAGACTGCAAAAACCATCTCATCATGGTAGTAGGGTGCTCCTGTGGGCAAGGTCATGGGTTCATTATAAGTGATATTTAAATAACTCTGGAAACTGGAGAGATAAATTAATCTATTTTATCAAACTAGAAGGAAACATCAGCTCTGAAAAATGGAGCATTCTCTCAATGCCGTAATTCTGTCTTTGATATTTCAAAATGTACAAAGTCCCTTCTGTGAATTTTGACTATCTTGAGTTTTAAATGTGTTTGATAGCCAGTTCTCACGTTCTATCACATGCTTAGCATGAGGATTGTCCCAGGAAGGAAACAATTATTATAGAATACGCCTGTTTCTCCTATGATCTCCTTAGGTAGATACCACAGTTGCATATGAAAAGGAGAATAAGAGTAAAATAAAATTATGTAGTTGGGTAAGTAATATAAAGAAATAAAATTTATGGAGAAAGCTATTACAAAATATGTAATGCTAATAATAGTATATGTGTGTTTACTGTTTTGTACAGCCCATTCTCATAAATTATTTTGTTCAGTATTGTTCATCCACTGCTCCCCAAAAAACTCTGAGTATCATGGGACAGCTACTATTATTATTTAACTTATAATATTTATGAGTTACTTTAAAGGTCAAAATAAAAGTGAAATTACGTGGAAAAATTTTTTTAATATTTTATTTCTTTATTTTGAGAGAGAGAGAAAGAGAGTGAGCACTCGAGCACGTGAGCAAGTGGAGAGGGATAAGAAGCAGACTCCCCACTGAACGGGGGACCTGATGAGGGACTTGGTCCCAGAGCCCTGGGATCATGACCTGAGCTGAAGGCAGCCTCTTAACTCGCTCAGCCACCCAGGCATCCCAAAACTGTTTTGTAAGTAGCTAGTAAACAGGATCTTCTCATTTTACCTTCCTTTTACCTCCTCCTGGATTGTGTACTTTACCTTTTTAAATTTTTATATTTATAATGTAACAAATAAAACCATTAATTTTTAAAAACCACCTCAAACCTTATATTGAACAAACTAAAATAAATAGCATGGCATTATTTCCTCTCTTTTACAAATAAAGAAATGGATGATTTGGAAGACTAAATGACCGTTTTGAACAACTCATTATGAGTTATAAGTTACATGGTAAGGCCCTCTCTTCTCTTCTCTTGAAACCAGGATATTTCTCAAAATTGCAGTAATCATGAACAACATGAATTCAGTCAGCAACTATCTATTGAACAGCTACTATGTGGTAGACATTCTTCCAGGTGCTGAGGAACCAGTGCTAATTAAGGCACAGAAGGTCTTTTTCTCACAAATCTTAGATTCTACTTAAGGTAGTGTACGAGTCTGAGTCATCCAGAGAAACAGAACCAATAGGACATTTTTTTGCTGTTGAAATTATCTTCTAATTAAAGACCAAGAAACAAGAAGCTCCTTTGTTAAATGGCAAAACATATGGCTCCTATTTACAGTTAAATAGACATCAGGGAGTCAAATGTTTATACCAGCACTGAACTCTCTGCAGCAGGCAAAAAGGGAAGCAGGATTTCCTTTACTGGCATTTTTACATGGAATATGTTCTTTAGTAGACTTAATCATTCAGTGAAATTATAGAATTTTCAAAGGAAAGAAGTAGTAAAATATTTCATGTAAAATTTGAGCATAGTACTTCCTGCCAAGCTATTTATACAGACTTCAGGGGAAAGAAAATCAATCCTCGTAAAGTTCTAAAATATTACATCAAAACTTATTAATTGACTTTAGTGTGTTCAGACACACACACACCAAAAAAAAAAGGTAAATAAAATAAACCAGGTTAGATAATTAGTTTTTTAAAATAGTTTCATGATGTATCTAGTAATTAGGCAAAGGGAAACTAATCTAAAGAATGTGGAATTCTGGGGCACCTGGGTGGTTCAGTGGGTTAAAGCCACTGCCTTGGGCCCGGGTCATGATCTGGGGTCCTGGGATCGAGCTCCGCATTGGGCTCCTTACTCAGTGGGGAGCCTGCTTCTCTCTCTGCCTCTGCCTGCCTCTCTGCCTGCTTATTATCTCTGTTTCTCTCTGTCAAATACATAAATAAAAATAAAATCTTTTAAAAAAAAAAGAACGTGGAATTCTTTGAACATCTTTGAAAAAATATATATCATATATATTGGACACATCCAATATATAATATCCTATATCCTACATATTTCTATGTAGATAGATAGATGTAGATAGAGAGACAGAGGCAATGAGGGAAATACTATAAGAATTTGGCTTATGTGATTATGAAAGCTAAGTCCAAGATTTGCTGTCAACAAACTACAGATCCAGGAGAGCTGATAGTGTAAGTTCTGTAGTTCACAGGCAAGAAAAAACCTATGTCCAAGCTCAAAGGAAGGGGATGGGGGTTGGGTGAGTCTGGTGGTGGGTATTAAGAGGGCACGTATTGCATGGATCACTGGGTGAGGTGCATAAATAATGAATTTTGGAACACACACACACACACAAATAAAATTAAATTAAATTTTAAAAAAACCACAGGCAGGGAGAAGTAATACTTACTTAGTCCATCTTTTGTTCTATTCAGGAAATTAAATGAGGCCTACCCACACTGAGGAAGAAGGCAAATTGCTTTACCCAGTTTACTAATACAAATGTGAATCTCATTCAGAGATATTCTCGCAGACATACCCAGAAATAAGACTTAACCAAATACACGAACACTTCATGACCTAGTCAAATGGACACATAAAATTAGCCATCACAGGCAAATACAAAATAAACCAACAAGAGAAGAAGTGAATACATTAATTTCAAATAGTATTAATCCTACTTTAAAAGTACACATGTAATATGATAGTAACCAGTTGTGTGATGGGGTAAAAAGATCTCACTGAGGATGTGGTATTTGAATTCCTACCTAAGAAATGAAAAGGGCTTGATATATCAAACAATGGTGAGTTTTCATAAGGTGTAAGTTCATGTTTAAGGGCTAGAAGAGGAGAAAATGCTTGAAGTCTCTAGAAGAAAAGGAAAAAGGCTTAAGTGTATGGAATCTGGCAACCAAAGAGAGACATATTAGTAGAGTCCTGAGGGGCAAGCAGAGGTCTGATCAAGCAGAGCTTTGCAGGCTGCAGTGAAGAGTATGAATTTCATTTTAAGAAAAATGGGGAGCCATTTATGGATTTTGTGCATCACAAAAGACAAGAATGATTAGGTAGTAGATCAGCTAAGTTAAGATCTATAGAAAATACCTGTTGAAATTTTAAGGTGATGGATGGATGGATAGATAGGTAAATGATAGATTATAGATAGATAGATAGAAATCCATATTTGGATATGTGTATATGTAAATAAATATTAGTATATATATAAAAGGGAAACTTTCTTTTGCACCTTAGGTGGAGCAAAAGGTGAAGCACTCATGAGGGTCTTTGAGAAACAAAAGATAATAGCTAAATTACATCCTGATGAGAATGGATCAGTTAACTAAAGACCTTCAGTTTCATGAGTAGGGTCTGTGGGGAGAGTAGATACACATTCCTCGACATCCCCACGAGCTGTGGTCAGCCTCTCCTTTTTGTACCTAAAGAATGTCAATTTTAAGAGTTTCAAATTATTAGCTTCCAATATGCCCCAAATCTTGGACCAACTCTGTTGTTGAGATAACCTTTTACTTACAAATGTATGATAATAAATCATTGAAATTCAATGATATGTCACTGGTGTGTCAGTCTTAGTACTTTTTCAGTCATATCTGAAGCCTTGCTTCTCTGAAGCTCGGAATCCCAACTCTTCTTCAAAGATAAAGAAATAGTTTTTTCAAGTATTAATTCAAGGCCATTCAATGCACTGCTTGCTTAGAAATAGGAATGTATATATTCTTTTGTTCTCTAAGATTTAGATAGAGTTATGTATGTGGTTGATAAAATTGAGCCAACCTCTATAACCTTATATTAAATCAATAATGATGCAATCCACTTGAGGCAAGACATAGAAAAGAAAATATAAATATATTATAGTACATGAGTTGTCAAATTTTTGTGGGCTCTTATACTGAATAGTTGGAGTTGAGATTCCCTTTTAGCATTGGGCACAGTAAAACATTTCACAAAAATGATGATTTTAATATTAAAGGAAACATTACTTTGGAAGGTTTGAAATAAATAAAAGTTAAATTCTCAACACCCACCCACCCACACACACACACACACACTCACTACACACATTCTTATAGACACATTCTCCTAGGGAGGTAACATTAATAGCGGTGCTTAGTTGAAACTCCTTCAGCTCCTTGTCAGGTCGTTCTCTTGGTTTGTAACTTTAGACATGTCATTTAAACTTTCTGTTTCTCTGTTATATTTCTGTAGGATGGGAATAGTCTTTGCGGAACAATTGTGTATGGATTTAAAAAAAGAACTTAGAACAGTACCTAACACATAAGAATACTCAACTGTGTTCACTATCCTTATTATTTTTCCAAATGGAAACTATCAATAGACCACCCCTTAATTGATTCCTTGATAATATTTACACTAAAACTAAACCTAAGTAATAAATGCACAAAGTAATGGCATTTGCATATTACATGTCAAAGCACATATAAATATGCATTTTTGAAATATAGACTATTATTAGATATATTTACAAATTACAATTTTCTAAATAGATTTTTATTTTTATGCTGTTAGTTACTGCAGAGCAAACAGGTAAGGAGATAGGAAGTTTCTTAGACTTTGAATTGTTCCCACATATACATAGGAAGAGATAAATGAAAATAAAGTATAACCATTTAGAACTTCATATGAAGCTTATGAAATAGATAAAAGTAGACAATTTACTTATTGTATAGATATAGGTAATGTGTAGACAAGTATAGATAACTTGCCTACTTTTAAGCATATTTCTTTTTAAATTTAGAGAAAACTTCATTATCATTTCATGATAACTTTATAAAAATACCCTATTTTGATCAGCATGATTTCTCTCTTCCAAGTCCATGTAGAAATAGTCACCCCACCTCCCAAAACCTCTTTCTTTCACCTCTGTCGAGCTAACTAGATAGGGAATTATTGGAGTCCTAGAAGTATGAACTGAGGTTGAGAAAATCTAAAAAAGATGACACTGAATTTCTAAAATGGGGGAATTAGACAAGTGAAAGAAAGAAAAATGGATCATGCCGCTGACACAAAGGCACAGAGAAATTGGTAAGACTGGGGTAGTGGTTACATGTGGGAGATCCAGAAACCAAGTCTGGACAGTCAATAGAGGCCAGTTCTGAGAACCCCATGAACCCTAAGTCAAGACACTGTTATAATGTGTAAATGCACAAAAGTAGAGAATGTTGTCTATTTTGTTCAGGCGTGTGTCCCAAGGGCTTAGAATAATGCCTGGAACTAAGTAAGTGCTTAGGATGTGTTTACTAAGTGAATGAATACTGTGTAAATCTGTTTACTTTTCATCCATTTTTCAGTTTCTGTCCCCAAAGGGTCCCTGATTACAGCTAGCAAGTGAAAGTAAAGCAGGTAGAAAGACAAGGCCCCCATCCCCTTATAAGCCTCTCCTTTCCTCCCTCTCCAAACCTGGTCCCTTTCTGTTGGCCCAGGAATTCAAAGTTTTGAAAGCATCCAGAGATAACACTCCTCATGAGGGCCAGTAGCAGCAATGGGGCACGTGAACAAGTAATAAGCAGGAAAGGAAGAAAAGCACATACTGTATGGAGACCACATCATACAGACTGGTTGGGGAGTAATAGGAAGTTTTCCTTAGAGATGCCCACGAATAACTGGGGCACATTGGTTGGAAGCTAAAAGCCTATTAGTATATGGGGTAGGCTGACTTGGAACTTCATAAGATAGTCAAACCTAGACATGAAGTAAAAAGATCACTTGATGTGGCTTACATAGATAATGTATGTATGTTCAGTATTTTCAAATGAAACGTAAGGAAAAAACAGTACCCACCTCAAACAGTGCTTGTGAGGATTACGTAAGACAGAGTCTTAACAGGGCCTGGCACTTTGCAAACATTCAACGTGGTTTTTTCAACAAGCACATGTGCTCTTCTATACATTAAAAAAAAAAAAATCAGCTTGGAGGGAGAGAAATAGTGACAAGAAAGAATCGTAGTTCTAGTCTTTACAGTGCATGAAGTCTGGTGAAACAGCCAAATTGTACAGCTGATGATCCTGTTACATTTCATCTAGTTCCTTAAGAGGAGCTTAGGCACACTACTGGGAGAACAAAAAAGCCATGCACTTTTCCTGTGCCTTTGAGCTCGTGGGTCTCAGTGGATTTTCTAGTGTAGCTCATAGTTCCAGATCCCTGGCCCCACTATCCCTCCTGGCTTGTCACTCCTCACTTATTGATAGCCTAGATTTTCTTTTATTTGGACTACACAAGGAAGCTTGGAGCCATTTATCTTGTAAGGGAGAGACTGTAGTCTTCCAGAAGATGAAGCAACAACCAGCTGACTATTAATGTCCATACTGGTGCTAAGTCCCTTCATTCTATGTATTGTATGTGATCCTGTGATAAATTTCAACAAATGTCTTATGCCCCATCTTCAGAAGTAATACTTTTATAGGTGATGCTCAATGACCTGAAATAAGTCACTTATTTATTCAGTTATCCATATACCCACCCTTCCCAGGCATAGTCCTGATCACTGAAGATGCAAAGTTCTACTCTCTCTGGAGAAATTCAGAGTCAGTGCTAGCTCACCAACAAAGAAACACAATACAGTGATATCATATAAAATCTATTTCAAGGTTCTTTTGAGCAGTAATGTCAGAAAGACAAACAAGGTCATGAGACACCCCATAAGGAGTCACAGAGGAGGTTATGTGTGAACTGGCCTGTTTAGGTTGATTGAGAAAAAGTAAACAACAGCTTTTTGCTACAAAAGTCAATGGCAATTGTATAGAAGTGTCATGGGATTATGAAAAAAGTCATATCTTGGGAGAATTACTTTTTCTTTATGGACAAAAAACATTCAAGTAATATTTTATAAGAGCAAAGTGGTATGATTAGATCTATATTTTAGACAGGTAATTCTAAGAGTCCTATAGAGGATAGATACAATAAAAAATATTGGATGCCATATTTCCAAGTTCTAAAAAACACAAGGTTCAAACTTTCCTGATAATCAGTACAACCCCTGACTATCTGACTTATTGCTAATAACTTTAAAAATTTTGAAACACATGCTTTGGAGTTTCTACTTGAAGAAAAGACAAAGAATTACTCACATGAATTCTAGTCTCCAGAAATTAAATAATTAATTAATTAATTAATTAACATAGTTTATCTTTAATGAAATATTTAGTTTTTTTTTTAAAGTATTGCATTTCTAGTGCACCTATACTTAATAAACTAAAGATGAGGGCCCATGGAAGTGGTGGAAAAAGTCTAGAATTTATTCCATGGATGGAGATATAATTCATCCCTTATTAAAGACTAATAACATATTTTAGTAGGACCTATAGCATTTAACAGAATACAACTTCCAGAGTGACACACAGTTTTCTCGTATCTGAGTCTTGCAAGGCTAAAATCTATAAGAAATATCGAAAAAAATATTATGCTCTCTAAACAAATGAGTGAAGCAAAAATTTATCATGTCCATTAAATTTTAAAGCTGCCACTGTCAAGTTGTTTTAGGGAACAAGCAGTTAGAGATAAGATGCATTTGATGTGAGTTTTAACTTTTTGACATAAATCATTTTGTTTTACCACTTTTTAATGTGACTGGTAATAGGAGACACATTATGCATGGTATAATGCATGGCAAAAGTTTTAAGCATCTGAACATAAATTTGTGTAAGTGTGCTTAATCTAGAGAGTTTAATCAGTTTTATCAACAACAGTCTGCATGTGAGAGTTGGTGGGCAGCATGATAATGTGACCTCATTAAATTAATACTTGTGATGAGGATGAAAATGACCACCGAGTATCAGAATAAATAATGCATCGTCTTGTGTTCCTTTGCCGCTGCTGCTTTAGGCATCTGGGGAAATTAATAAGGGTTACTTGTGTCAATCAGACAAATCAGAAGTAAAAAGAAATCTTCAATTAATCATGGTATTTTACAACACTCCCTTTGGAAAAAAAGAGAACCCTATTAATAAAAAAGCATTATGCCTTCTGTTGCAGTTGACAAACAGTGTTAAGCTTCTCGGGGGATGCCATGTATGAGAGATTCATAATGAAGTTTTCCTGGTAAATTTCCCTAAAATCATTCCAACTGCAAAATCTTAGCAGTTCTGAGGCATGAATCCCTCCGGGGCTTCATCTAAAGAGGTTTTCCTTTTGGCCTTCACAGAGTGAGCTGGTGATTACTGCATACGCTCTTTGTAGCATGCTGCCAGCTGCTGTCACAGTTAAGAAGCTGAAGTATGCCCCTTGCACCAACAAATTTGGTTAATCAGGAAACTTCCCAGGGACCATCCAGGGATTAACCAGCGACTCCCTCATATATTACCAGCCTTGAGACACTCACGGTGCAAACAGGTTTCTACTGACTTCATAAGACTTGTCATATGCAACTTTTTGGTTGTCACTTTGAGAATTATTTGTAGAAGTTTCAGACTAACTGATAATCAAGACTGAATTGGAATGAGATATTCAAGAGGTGAAGTTTCTATCAATGTGAACTTACCCTGACATAGCATGGAGTGCCGATTCTTTTAGGGCATTAGCCTTAAGTCTTCGCATTATAAAAAGCACATAGGTACTTCTTGCTAGGATGAATTTTCCACCTGTTAGCCATCTCAAGAATTCTACATTTCCCCCGACTCCCTATGATTTTAATTTAATCACTAAAGAAGGAAAGGGGGAGGAGAACACAAAATGTTAAATATATTCTTTTTCCTAAAATTTGAACATCAAATAATAGCAGCAATTTAGCCCTTAAATAACCATTAGCTTTGGGACAAACACTGATAAACTTGGAGTGATCAGTTCTTAAAAACTGCTTTGAATATTCTTGAAAAGAATCATTCAGGGTTCCTACACATTTCATTTAAAGCAAATATCCAGATCTGGACACAATTCCTTTGCCCCATTTTTTTATCAGATTGTAGGAGATAATAGTTTTAAATCTCTATTTTGGAACAGAATGGAGTCTTAACTTTGAGAATAGAACATATTTTAAAATATCAAGAATTTTCCAGGAAAAACCTATAATTTTCTCATATATTCATCTCCAGAATTGATACCTATCACAAAGAAGGTACATTTATTTATAATTTTAAGTGAATAAATTTAATTTAGACTTGTTATTATAGTATAGTAAAAAGTGTACTTTTCACAATGGTAACTCTCAAGTACTCTGTGAAACTAGGATAGATTTATTTTTTATGTCCTATATATGTATATATTTATAAGACAGACAGCTGATGTCACTAAATAATAGTATTTTTGTAAAATTTTATTGTGGTGTTCTCAAACTTCTTAAAAAAGAAAAATGCATATGTTCAAAAGTTTAATCATTTATCAAAATGTTTGAACACAAAATCCAGTTTTGAAAAAGTAATATACATTATTGATACAAGTGTGCTCCACAACATACATATACAATCATCAGAGCAGACTTTTAAAAATACAGGAGATATAAGTTATTATTTTATTGTCACAAAAAGGAATATTTTATTACGAAAATAAAGTAAGGACGCTGTACCTTATGTACATAATTTTCATCATCATAAGGTTATGACCTTGGAAACTCATTTAAAGCTTCCTTGTCATAAGTTACAAGATACAATCTTCAATGCAGTAACAAATCATATGATACAATGTTATTATTTCTTTTATTTATCTATGGCGCTACCTATCTCTTTACCTATCTAAAGCAATTTTGGGGTTATAGTGAGGTATAAAGGCAGACTGATTCATTATTAATAGAATCCTTTTGTATAAAATAGCTTTTAAAGATGCCAGGAGAAAATATAACTGAGATCTGAATATAAGGACAGGAATTAAATGTGGATCTTGACTAAATTGCAAGTTTCCTGCAGTGCAAAATAGCAAATCTGTTTATAAATCTACCATGATTTTCTAGTTGTCAATGCACAGGGATATACATGGTAATGGCATTAGTCCTTGTCCTTTGTTAAATGTAATTGTTTCTCTAGAAGAAGTAGGTCTTTTAGAAGAATGGCTCCCCAGAGAGAAAGAGAAAAAGAGATTAAGATAGAGATTTCAGGTAGGAGTTTCTATAGAAATTCATGAAAAGACCATCACACAGAAAATGTTATTTTTCTCATCAACAAATCAAGGATATTTATAAAAATCATCTCTAAAAAAAAAGAATAATAAAGCATCCTAAATTAGCAAGATTGTATATTTAAAACTACTTTTGGTAGTTAGGTAACTCCAGGAGTCACAATTTAAAATCAGAACTGAAAAGAAATATAAAAGTCATTTGTTTTTACCTGCAAGACAATGAATTCATTCATTAATTCATTCTTGCTGTGTATTCATGCTATGGCTCAGTCAAAAGATGCTTATTGAATATCTTAGTGCAAAGCACTGCATTGTATTTTGATTTTCATATTGAGTTACACTTAGATAGATATATAGGGCCACCAGAAGATCTCAGACATTTTTAGATATAGTTTGTGGGGTAGACGACACAAGTCACTCCTATCAATTACTTACTATGTGCCCAGAAATATCCCATATAAAATTGAATGTTTATCATGTCCCAAAAATTGCCTCCAGTCCTGCATTCACAGCCATCTCCCTGGTTTCTTCATCATTTGACAAAACTATGTCAGGTACTGTGCTGGTCTATCAACTGAAAAGAAGAAAGGGGCAATGGAGAAAATGGGTCTGCCCACAGAGGCTTAAATTCTACTGTAAATAAACATGAAAACTATTATTATATAAAAATGTTGAAGATTCCCAGAGATGTCTATGATGTTGAGAGAGTGCAAGGTGATGGGAGATTTAATCAGCCCGATGAAGTCAGGAGAAGCTTCTGCAAGGAAAAGTCTTTGAGCTGGTATACTAGGATTAAGCAGAAATATTTCAGAGAGGAAGGCAAGATAATGAAACTCAGATAATTAGGAATTTTCTGAAAATCAGAAAGTAATTCAAAACTTTCAGGATATAAAACAGAAGCAAGGTTGAAGATGGTGGAGTGGTAGGACCCTAAGTCCCCTCCGTCCCACAAATACAAGATAACACTCATATTAGTGCAAACAACACAGAAAATGACCCCAAAACTGACAGAACAAACTCCACAACTAAATGTAGATGAGGCCACTTTGAAGAGGGTAGGGAGGGCAAGGATCATTGGGGAACTAAACAGACCACAGGACTGTCAGAAAGAGGGAGGGATCCCTGAGGGCATAGAGAGGACAGAGAAACAAATGATCACACCAGGGAGCCCATGTGGGGAAGATGAATCCCTATGAGGTTGGCTTTGAACACCAGAGGGGCCAAATTTTGTGAGTTCTTACAACTCACTTAAGACTAGGACTTAAGAGGAGCACCTGGGTGGCTCAGTGGGTTAAAGCCTCTGCCTTAGGCTCAGGTCGTGATCCTGGGGTCCTGGGATCCAGCCCCACATCGGGCTCTCTGCTCAGGAGGGAGCCTGCTTTCCCCCTCTCTCTCTGCCTGCCTCTCTGCCTGCTTGTCATCTCTGTTTGTCAAATAAATAAATCAAATCTTAAAAAAAAAAAAAAAAAGACTAGGACTTAAGACCTAAAACTGTAAAAATCAGTGGGCTCAGCTCTGGAAAAGCCAGGGAAAAAAGGAGCTGGCCAGAGTCATTTTCCTCCCCTGTCACCCAGCATAAACTACATGGCCACCTGCAGGAACCAGCAAGGTACCTAACTCGGTAGCATGCACTCCCTCACACATGTAGATCTGTCCCCCCACCCCCACCAATACTGTACCCAATATGATACGCTAGCTGGAGCCCATCCATGGTGATGCCATAGGCCTGGCAGTGCACAAGCAGCCCCAAAGGGAGATAGCACCACCCCAAATAACTCCTGTCATAGAGAGAGGGGAAGATAACTGCACACACCAGTCTAACAGCAGCCCCAGGAAAGCTGCAGGAAGACAGCTCATCTGATTGCAGTTCTTGCCTACCGGAAGAAGCTTCGTAGGGGACAACACAGAGAAAGAGCCTTGCAGTCTGGAGATACTGCATCTCTGACTCATGCCTAATCTGACTCAACTCACATCCAGGGTGACTCCAGACTGGCCCACTAACCCCACAGGAACAAAACACTGACCACAACAGGCAAAAAGGATCATTGCAGATGATTGGACTAAAGGAAAAAAGTGGCTCAGCCACAAAAACAAAGCATATGCAACACATACAGAAGCTTCCAGCTTCTGGTGAACAGGAAACACTGCACTGCAGGAAACTATAGGATCTCTTCTTCATAAGGTTATTACTTTCAAAAGGTGGAGACATAGCTGAATTTCCTAACACACAGCAGTAGACAAAGAGGACAAAATGAGGAGACAGGAAAATATGTCCCAAATGGAAGAACAGAATTAATCACAGCAAGAGACCTAAGTGAAAGGGAGAGAAGTCATATGTCTGATAGAGAATTTAAAGTAATGGTTGTAAAGATACTCACCGAACTTGAGAAAAGAGTAGAGGACATCAGTATGACCTTGAACAAAGAGACAAAAAAGAACCAATCAAAGATGAAGAACATCATAAAACGTACTTGATGGAATAAAGAGTGGGCTAGAGGAAGCAGAACAACAAATCAGTGACCTGGAGGGCAGAGTAGTGGAAAGTAATCAAGCTGAGCAGGTGGAGAAAAAAAAACAATTATGCAAAATGAGAATAGATTTAGGGAACTCAGTAAGGCCATCAAGCATAATAACATTTGCATTTCAGGGATCCCAGAAGAAGAGAGAGAAAAGGGAACAGAAATTTTATTCGGAAAAAAAAACAAAACAAAAAACACCTGAAATCTTCCCTAATCTGGGGAGAGGAACAGAAATCCAGAGCCAGGGGGCATCCAGATAGCCTGACAAAATCAATCCAAGCAGTCTGCGTAAAGACACACAATAATTAAAATGGCAAAATGTAGTGATAAAGAGAGAATTTTAAGTGGCAAGACAAAAGAAAGCAGTTTTGTATAAGGGAAACCCTTTATATAGGCTAAAAATTGGGCTATCAGCTGATTTTTAAGCATAAACTTTGAGGGCCAGAAGGGAATAGCATGAGACATACTGAAAGTGCTGAAACACTTCTCTGTGTGAGACAAAAGGCATTTTCTTTTCACGAGATAATTACGATTCAGGGCTATCTCCAAGCCCTTTTGCCTCAATAGAACGTCATTTATTGTTTTCTATCCACATAGTTCTTCCATTTCATATTGATATTGCCTCATTTCTGCCTTTTCCTCCAACCTATTCCAGTACTCCAGAGTAGACAACAAATGGGGCCCTTTCTGAATACATCACGGGAGTTCAAGTCATAGTTTATGGTTCGATCATGAGAGTAACTTGCAAATTTTCAATTCCAGAAGATCTTCATATCGTAACATCTATTTGCAAACTGACCATGAGACTAGTTATGTGGCTGCTATAAAAATTACCTAAGTATATGCTCATGTGTAAGAAAACAGAACCATTTTCATCTTTTCGCTTACCGAAATCACAAGCTTCTCCTTTGTTAAACCAAAGCACAGATCTGTGAGAGATAAGAATTAATATACACAACGAATATAAACTAAATAGAGGATATTGCTATTCTATGTTACATGTGTTAAAACTGAAGAAATGTTAAGCAATTGGTCTAGTCACCTAGTTACATAGAAACTCAGTTGTGAGTAGAAACAGGTTCTACTGGGCTGCAGAGTCCACGGATTTTTTAACAACTATGAGACACTGTTTGAGTTGGTTCTCCTGGAATTCTTTGTCTACACGTTATTGTCAATTTGAGAATTCTGGACTAGCATGGACCAGGTGAGATAAATTGATACCACAAAGAAAAGAGAGAAATGAAGATAGACTGAAGTTTAAGATTTTAAATTTTAAGAAAAAATAAATGACCTTTCCTTCTTACTCTTAGGTAATGACATTGAAATGCTGAATAGAGATCAAAAGATCAAAGAGAGGACCAAACTGGGAGACCTTTAGTCTGGATGCTGCCCCAAAAGGGCAGCATCACAGGCTTCTTCATCAAAATTCTGTTGACCCCCAAAAGATCAGTTCTTGTCACTTTTTCTATTTATGATGATTTTTGCATCAATCCCTCAACTAATTCCAGGTCAAAAGAAATCATGCTGTGGAACATTGTAATTTCTGAAGTAAAGGTTTTTAAGATGGATTGTTCCTTTGGGGGGTGTGCTTGTAACAAGTTATATTCTCCTTGAATAGGCATTGTTTAACAAAATTCTGAGATTCTATAGGCTGCATCAAACTAAATATTTATCTTGCAATCAGCTGTCAAAATCCTTGTTAATTAAAGGATTATTTCTGTTGTGAGGTATGACTTATCTGAGTAAAAAAGAAAATTGTTTTAAAAATAATATTACAATGAACATACTTAGCTTCTTATCTGTAAATTAATTTATAAATCAGTTTTCATACTTACATTTTTGGCTTTAAAGAATGCGATTTATATATATTAAAATTTGGATTGGCAATCATCAATATGCTAAATTATTCTGGAATCCTTACAAAAATACCAATTTATGTTACATTATAGTATTTTGTCTCTTCCATACTCTTTCACATACATTTATTATTTACTAGTTTTTAATTATCTGGGAAGTATTATTATATCTATTTTAAACCTGTTGGCCTTTCTACTTTGTTTCTAACTTCCATTTAAATTTTATTTGGGGAGGTACCTGGGTGGCTGTCAGTTAAGAATCTGCTTTCAGCTCAGGTCATGATCCCAGGATTCTGGGATGGAGCCCTGCATCAGGTTTCCAGATCAGCAGGGAGTTTCCTTCTTCCTCCTCTATTCTCTGCAGCTTCCCCCCCCACACTTGTGCAGTCTCTCTCTCTCTCTCTCTCTCTCTCACTCCCGGTCAAATAAATAAATAAAATCTTTTTTAAAAAAGGTAAAATAAAAAAATAAATTTTATTTGGGTGATGGGCATTAAGAAGGGCACATGATCTGATGAACTCTGGGTGTTGTATGCAACTGATGAATCACTGAACACTACTACATCTGAAACTAATGATGTGCCGTGGGTGGATTAATTGAACTTATTTAAAAAATAGAAAAAAATAAATTTCATTTAAACTAATGCAAAAAGTGACATTTCTAAATTTTATGGGAGCAATAAAGACAGGTCAGAATTTATTAAAGTAAAAATTTTTGATAGGAAATGTAGGAAACATAGGGAAGAACAAATGAATTTGTTTAAAAAAGTAGACTTCAATGGTAAGATGAGATGAAAGTTATTTTAAATTTATAACAGTAACAGAAAAATACTAAAATTAAGCAAGCTTTGCTTGACACAAATTTATTATTATTGAAACATATAGATTTTTGAGTAGTGGGTTATTTTATTAAAAATCTTAATATAGTCTCTTTTGATATGTGGGTTGTTTTCCACCAAACAATAAGAGTTATTCAAGAATCTGCCAACGTAAAAGTAATTAGGATCTATTGTTATTACACATATTAATACAAAAGGTATACCCTCAAACCATACCAGTCATGGTGAAATATTGAAGTAATACAGTTTTCACTGCTGAGTTTCATCTAATATACACCATAGTCCCCTCTACCCAGCTCAAAGATTGAATTAAATGAGGGCATTATGAGTTAAATTGTATCTCCTCAAAATTCATATATTCAGATCCTAACTCCAAACATCTCAAAATGTGACTATACTTGGCAATAAGATAGTGGCAGATATAGTTAGTTAAGATGAGGTCATATTGGTGGAGGGTGGGTCTCTAATCTAATATGATTGATGTTCTTATTAAAAGGGTAAATTTGGAGATGCAATTAACATGGGGGGGGGGATATCACATAAACATGAAGTCAGCAAACCACCAGAAGTGAGGATAGAGGCATGGAACAAATCTTTCTTTAATGTCTTCAGAAGGATCATGGCCCTGCTGACACCTTACTCACGGACTTCAAGCGTCCACAACTATGGGATGGTAAAATTCGGTTTGTAGTACTTTGTAATGGCAGCCCTAGCAAAATTATATAGGTGGATATTATACCTGATATTTCATGAATTCACATAGCCTGTTGTCCCCTATTTAGAAGTTAAAAATATCCAACCATAGATCTCTAAGTGTCCACAATGGCTTGTTCTAATAACTCACCAAATGCCTTTTTTTCTTTCACAGCCTCTGTTTGAAAGTCAAGTCACAGATTCACCTGTATGAGAACTTAATCTTTCCCAACATCTGGCTTGTTTCTGCTTCTGTCTCCCCAATAAATAAGATAAAAACTTATTTAAAGTGCAGCTTTCCCAGTTGTCTTTATTTATGATTTACTGTGAACTCCATTAGTTATCATTGTTAAAGTCTTCTGATTTAAGCCTTAGCATTCACTCATTTAACAGCTACTATGTTCCAGAAAAGTATATGGATGTTGAAAATACAGTAAGAAAAAAGAAAGACAACAGATAAAATCCCTACCATCCAAAACTGACACTTTGGTCCTTGTAGAACTAGTAGCTAGAGCTATACTCTTTTCAAAAAAGTGGGGGAGGGGTCTTTTAGATCTTTAATCTTATATTCATGGAATTATAGGTTGTTTTCAGGTAATGTAAGCACAGTTTGGACAATCAAACTACATGTATATGAACAATTTTTAAGACTCTCCCTTGATCTCATATCTCTCTTATGCTCTGTCTCATATATCTCCTTTCTTTACTTACAGAAAAACTCACTGTTCCATATTTGCTCTCCACATACCTATCTAAATCTACCCCAGCCAAGATTTTTCTCCTTCCCACCAACCCATGGTATTTGTTGTCAAATTCAACAATGCCACTATGTTGTCCCGTCCAATGGTCCATTTTTTGTATTTACCTTATTTGCAAAGTCATCAGAATTTGAACCAGTGGATTTTTTTCTCCTTGAAACACTTTTACCACTTGAATTCAGGGATACTACCTCCTCTTAGTTTCTTCCTGTATGTTGGCCACTATTTAGTCCATATCAATGATTACTTTCATCTCCCCAACCAGAGCAGATTTACCATGAAGTTAATAAAATTAAGCTTTAGTCTTTCTGATCTTAATAAACACCTTTCAAAATTTTGTTCTTGATTTTGTATTTGTAATTGCCTATGATTTTTCTCATAAAATGATCAAGTGAATGTGAAATTTCAAGCTCCATAAAATCTGACTTCATCCTGGTCAAAAAACTATACACATTTAAGATTTGCATTGCTTAGTCTTCTAATTTCTGTCGACTGCTTATTGGGTAATCTTAGTCAGACTCAAAGTTTTAGACTCCATCTAGACACTGGTGACTCTCAAATGTATATGTCCAGTCTGGACCTCTCTACTAAACCTCATCCATGAATACCAAACAACCAATTCAACATTTCAAATTTAATATCTCCAAAGCTTAACTTTCGATTTCATATCCAACCCTACTCCTCTGACAGTTGGCTCCATCGCAGCAAGTAAGAAAAAATTTCAATTCTCAATATCTCAGGTCAAAAACTTTGGAATTATCATTAATTCATCTTTTAATCTCTACCTCTGATTATCAGTAGATATCAATAGATTCTGTCAGTTCTAATAGTCAAAATCCATCTTGAATCTTCCAATTCTTAGTCCCCTCTCCTGTCACCCTAGTCAGACTGCCTTCAGTTAACACATGGATTATTGAAATCACTTCCTAACCAAACTTCTTCCTTTCTCTCCTTCCCGAGAGTCAATTTTAAAGTCCAATCACTAGAACTATCTTCTCAAATAATAAGCTAGATCATTCTGCATCTTGCTCTTGGCCTGTTAATAGTTTTCTGGCTTCCTTAGAGCACAGTGCAGACTCTTTACAATAATCTACAGGGTTTTATATGTGCTGTTTATGCTCTTTGAGCCTGTATGACTTTATTTTATACCAGGTTTTCTGACTTTCCTGCTGTTCCCTGGAAAATCCAACTAATTTTGATCCAAGGCTAATACCATTCATTTTGCATGGACATACATTCCTCCAGGAAAACTCATCTCTCAAAACCATACTTTACCTTGGATTCTGCTCAAATTTACATTATTGGGGAATTTTCCCTGTTGACTTTTTTATATAAGTTGGAGAAAAGTGTTCCCACAACCAACACTTTTACTAAATGAATCCCATCCTTAACAAAATTTATTTTCCCATGAAAATAATTCTTACCCAAAATTACTTTTTTAAATTATTTTTTAAATCTTTTTTTCATACCTCTACAAAATGCAAGTTCTATATGCACAAATACTGAATTACAACCCATTACACTATATCTGGAGTGTATTATGCACCTATATGCATATAATTAATTAATTAGTGGTATATTGAAAATGACAACTTAATGCAATATTCTAAGAAAAACTGAACTTAGTTATACAAAGGCTTAGCATGACATAGGAGAAGAAATAAACAGGGACCTGCTGAGCCTTCTATTTAATTTCAGAAAGAGCTATTAGAGGACTATCTCCATACTGCTAATTTTCATATAATTTCACAACTACTAAAGTTCTGTATCTAGAAAATGATCACTCGTCTTGCTGACACTTGCTATTGATGAGTCAGTTGGTCTGCATTACCTAGGAATTTCCCTCACCATGAAACTAGGTATATTTATTCAAGGGGAAAAAAAAAAGAGTATACCTTGTAAACCATTTTAGTAACCCTGAACTCTTGTTTTTGATAAATAAATTATTTATTTATTTATTTATTTATTTATAGCAATAAACCTATTGCTGATAACTAACTTGGAATGATTCAGGAAGGCATTAGAAAATCACACCTAACTCCAGGCCCCCAAAACTAGGGTTAATGAAAGTCTCGGTAAGCGTGGAATGGTGTCTAATTTTTAAAGTTTATCATTTTCCATAATGGAGAGTTCCAAACTGCTGGTTATTTCCAGTTACAAAAAAAATTAGCCTATTTTACAAAGGTAAGTATATTTCCAGAGATATGTTTAAAAGATATCCAAAAGGAATTTTCAAAATCAACTTAAATTAGTACTTTTTTGAATATTGCTCCAAATTATGAAGAATTTATCTTTCTCACAGCTATATAACATATCATACATTTCCATTTTACTTGTTATTTGTAATTGATGTTTGTTATCTAAAGCTGGAATACACCTTTTGCATTAATCACATTGTTAAGTCCCTAAATATAGACCCTGGTATTTGCTATTAAAAAAACAAAAGGTACTGAAAAGAATATTATAAATTTCTATACTATTTCTATATGTCATCTTTATTTTTAATTGCATTTTATTGATTAAAAATAGAGTATCTACTAATATTTAAGAAAGTATACTAATACATACAAACTCTTTCAGAGATTGAAATGGAGCAAATACTTCCTAACTCATTCTGAGACTAGCATTACCTAACACAAACGCCAGGTTAAGACTTCATAAAAAACTACAGACCAGTATCTCTCATGATCATAAAACATAAAAATCTTCAATAAATTTTATTATATATAATCCAACAATGTAAAAAAATAATCATTATCACAATCAAGGGAATTTATCTCTGATATGCAAGGCTGGTTCAGCATCTAAAACTCGATTAATGTAAGCCATCACATCCACATACTAACAAAGATAATACATATGATTACCTCAACAGAAAAAAGTATTTCACAAATTCTAACATCCATTTATGATACAAAAATCTCAAAACTAAAAATAGAGTGGAACTTCATTAACTTAAGAAATATCATTTACCAAAAACTTGCAGCTAACATCACATTAGTGGTAAGAAACTAAGAGCTTTCCCATTATGATTGGTAAAAAGGCAAGGATTTCAACATCATGATGGGATTCCAAATTAATGAAATAAGTGAAGAAAAAGTAAAAGATACCCAGATTGGGAAGGAAGAAATTAAACTATATTTGTTCACAGATGACATGATCATCTATCTATGCAGAAAATTTTAGAGAATCAACAACAAACAAAAATTCCTGAAACTAATAAGTAATTATAACAAAATTATAGGACACAAGGTTAATATACAAGCATCAATCACTTTCTTATATACCAACTATGAACAAATGAACACATGGAATTTGAAAGTAAAAACACAATGCCATTTACATTAGTGCTCTGAACCCCCAAAAAGAGAAACATTTAGGTATAACTCTAACAAAATATGAAAAAGGTTTACATGAAGAAAACTGTAAAATTTTGATAAATGAAATTTAAAAGAATGAAAAAAAGGGAGAGCTATTTTATAATAATGGATAAGAACACTCAATATTTTCAAGATGTCAGTTCTTCCTGACTTGATCTATAGATTCCATGCAATCTCAGTTAAAATCTCAACAAGTTATTTTTGGGAGATGTTGACAAACTGATGTTACAGTCTGTATGAAAAGTCAAGAGACCCAGAATAGCTAACATAATATTGAATGAAAAGAATAAAATTGGAAGACTACCTGAATTGGAGACTTATTCTAATGCTATAAGCAGTCAAGATAATGATATTGGCAAAAGAAAAGACAAATGGATGAATGGAACAGAAAATACAGTCCAGTAATAGACCCACATTAATATAGTCAACTGATCTTGGACACAGAGCGAAGCCAATAAAGTGGAGCAAAGATAGGGTTTTCAACAAATACTTCTGGGATAACTGGACATCCACATAAACAAACAAACAAACAAACAACAACAATAAAAACAGATCTGACACAAACATTACACCCTTTACAAAAATTAACTCAGAATGGACCATAGACCTAAATTTTACATGAAAATCTGTGAAACTCCTAGAAGATAATGCAAGAGCAAACCAAGATGACTTTAGATGTGGTAATGACTTTTTAGATAGAGTACAATAGTCATGAACCATAAAAGCAATAATTGATAAAATGGATTTCAATAAAATGAAAAACTTCTGTTCCAGAAAGACAATGTGAATAAGAAGACAAGCCACAGAAAGAGCATAAATCTTAAGGAAAGACGCATGTTATAAAGGAATATTATTCATAATATATAAAGCACTCTCAAAACTCAACAATAAAAAAATAACCTTATTAAAAATAGTCAAAAGACCTACACAAACACCTCACTAAAGATGATATAAAGATATCAAATAAACATATGAAAATATGTTCAGCATCCTATATCATTAGGGAATTGCAAATTAAAACAAAATAAGAATTCACTACATACCTATCAGAATGACCAAAATATAAAATACTGATGACACCAAATTCTGGCAAGGAGACATGGAAAAACAGGAACTTTGATTCATTGCTCAGGGGATTACAAAATGATAGCCACTTTGGAAGATAGTTCACAATCTCTTACAAAACTAAATATACTTTCACCATAATATCTAGCAATTTTGCCTCCTTGGTATTTGCCCAAATGAAGCAAAAACTTATGTCTACACACAAACCTGAACACAGATGTTTATAGCAGCTTTATTCATAATTACTAAAACTTGGAAGAAATCAAGATGTACTTTAGTAAATGAATGAATAAATAAACCATAATACCTCCAGATGATGGAATATTACCAAGTGCTAAAAAGAAATAAGCTATCAAGTCATGAAGAAACATCGAGGAAACTTAAATTAATATTACTAAATGAAAGAAGCCAATCTGAAAAGGCTACATGCTGTGTGATCTCAATTATATGATATTATAGAAAAGGCAAAACTATGAAAACAATAAAAAGATCATTGTTTGCCAAGGACCAGAGAGGGTGGGGAGAGGGACGGAGAGGTGGAGCACAGAAAGTTTTTAAGGAGACTATTATATATATAATACCTTAGTGGTGCTACATGTCATTATATATTTGTCTAAACTGATAAAATGTACACCATCAAGAATGAATCCTAATGTAAACCATGGATCTTGGCTTACAATAAGGTAGTTTGATGTGGTATTATGAGAAATCTACCTCTCTGGTACAGATGTTAATAGACAGGCTGCGTATGTGAGGAGGGGTTAGACATATATGAGAACTCGTTTTTCCTTCTGTTCTATTTTCTTGTGAATCTACAACGGCTCTTAAAATGTCAACTTGAAAGGGAAAAGGGGAAATCAGAAGTTAGGTGCCCCAGAGATTCCCTGAAGTCCAGTTGCTTTCCATTCCTTTGTGCTAAACGACTTATTGTAAGGTTGGAGTTATTATTTCCTTTGTTAGTTTTGTTTTCATTTATGGATTTGGTCTGTTGCTTTCTGTGACACTTACAGTGATGAAAAATGACTGTTTCTAATTTGCACATGGAAAGCTGTGTGTGGTACCTGAATGCTAGGATTATGAAAATTAGTGTATTCATTTTCTAGGGCTGCCACAACAAATTAACACTAACTTGATAACTTAAAACAACAGAAATTTATTTTCTCACAGTTCTGGAGGCCAGAAGTCTGAAATCAAAGTGTCAGCAGGGTTGGTTCCTTTTGGAAGTGCTGAAGGAGAATTTGTTCCTTCCCTCCCTATCTTCTGGTAACTATTAACAATCTTTGGCATTCCTTGGTATGCAGATGCCTTGATTCAGTCTCTGCCCTCAGCTTCACATGTCCTTCTATTCTGTCTCCAATTTTCTCTTCTTCTTTCATGGACATTTGCCATTTCATTTAGGGGCCACTCAGTTGGTCCAGGATAATCTCATTTTGAAATCCTTAATTTAATTACATCTGCAAAGATTTTTTTTTCCAAATAAGGCTACATTCATAGGTACCAGGTGTTAGAACTTGAACTATCTTTTAAGAAGTCACCACTCAATCAATTAGCATTAATACATTGTTCCAAAATCTGATGCCAACATAATCCTGTTACCAATCAGCTTGCTCATATGTCCATACTTAACAGATGGGTAAAGAATCAAATTTAAATTTTTTTTCAAGAATTTTTTTCTTCCTGGCTTCCAGTGTTTTCTTTTAAATTGAAAGAGTCCACATTTTATAATAAGAAATAACTAAAAACATATTTACATACATGAGATTTTTTTAAATAGACAAAAATATCCTAATCGTTCATATAGAAACTTACACCTTTTGTTTTGTGCTATTGCCCAATTGTGTGTAGTTTATCAAAGATTGCCAAGACTTTTAGAACTCTAAACAAACAGTATTTCATGTTTATTTCAATAATAAACTTTAGAATTAATCATTCATTGAATGAAACAATTCATTCAAATGAATGAATTAATCTTTCATTTATTGGCTTCTCTTTGGTCTATCTTTTTATAGTTTATACATTTTTAACAATTGTATTTTGGGGACCCTAATGTCAGTGTTCATATTATACCCAATTGTATTATACCGGGGTCCTAGGAGACCCCAAAGAGGATTTCTGTAAAAATAGTAATGAACAGGAAAACAAAAGGAAAGACTCTCAAATATGCTTTGGTTCTAGTTGTGCTTGTAAATGTTGCATTGGTAGGTAAATATCCCAGCACGGTCATCATACAGGAAAGGGTTACAATGTGATTTTGAGTTTTAAAGATCCATTCCTATTTTTTCCTTTTTTTCCTTTTTTTCTGATTCTACTTTTCAGGACTGTCACTATAATACAGAGCAAGAAAAGTATTAAATTCACTGTAGGAAACAAGCCTTCATTTTTTTTTTTTTTTAATAATGGGCTTATAACTATGCAGGACAACCCTTCCTGACAGTGACAACTTTAAAGCATCTCTCTCTCCACCTTCAGCTGAAGGAAGTAAAAGCCATTGTTATTGATGTATGTGAAATTCTGGGAAAGAAGCAGAACTGGGGAAAACATGTATGCTCCCTAATCCCAGTTAGGGGACCAATTTGCAGTTTACCAATTTCCATACAGATGGTTGTATTCATTTCTCTGCTTTGATTATTTGCCCAGTTGCAAACCACCTTCCCTCCCCAAACACACACGTTGCTTGGATTTAGCTGATGATGAGATCTGAATATTGCTGGAATGAAGAATAGAAGGTGTTTGAATGTCATTATATTTGTCTGTGGGCCATTCAGGAGGACTAAGTTAGCAATGATTCCTCCTCCTTGTCATCAAAAACCACTCTGAATATATTACCATGTGGTGGACGGGGATACAAAATTAGAGAAGAGAATATTATTAGTGACTGAAAAATCATCTATTCCAAAAGAAGCAGCCACATGTTTTCATCTGTTTTAGAATGTTTTCTGATAATACTGTAGCTATTCTTTGCATGTAAGCGTTCTGGAAAATCTAGAGGATCCAATGCAGGACGAGTTAGATTGAAGAAAAAGTAAAATAGTGAGTAAAGGAGAAAGAAGATCTAAATTCCAAACAGAATTCTCTAAGACGAAGTTTGAGATGAATCTCTCATAGTAAATGCAGAATTCTATAATTGCACTTAATGAGCTTTTCAAAACATATAAGATACTTCCTCAAATGAAGTGTGAATTACCTGGGATTTCTGTGGAGTAGATCTAGGTCTTTTCTGTCATGACTCAAAAGTTTAGTCACTACAAAAATGTGATCAGGAGAAACCTTGCTCAGTAGTGATTAATTGTCTAATATATGCAATAGCTAGTGGGCCAAAACCAGCCTTTCTTTTATAGTATAATAATAAAAATATAAAAACCTCAATGCAGTCTTCTACATACTAAATTTTGATTCAGTCCTTACACTATTCAGTTCTAAAAAAAAATTATCTTTTTTTTTTTCTTAAGGAAAATTTCCCCTAATTTCTTTTCTATACCCATTAAATCAAGTTTCTGGTTTGTTTGTTTGTTTGTTTGTTTTCTTTTTTAGTCATCCTATAGACTATTGCTCACAATTATAATGAAAGAACATGGTTCTTTACTTGTGTTTTTCCATTAATGACTTGTAAGTTACTTTAGGGTCAAGATTATGTCCTGATAGATCACTCCAAATCCAGCATTTTGCTCTGAACATGGTAAACATATAATAATTAGACAGATAGATATATGATGATAGATAGATAGATATGGTAGATGGAGGGTGAGAGAGAAAGAGCAAAGAAGGTTTTGAAAGCCATTTTTTAAAAGAATAGTTGAAGAGCTAGAGAACATATAGAAGAAAAGGACAGAGGGGCACATGGGTGGCTCAGTCGTTAAGAGGCTGCCTTCAACTCAGGTCATGATCCTAGGGTCCTGGGACTGAGTCTCACATTGGGCTCCCTCCTCCTTGGCGGGAAGACTACTTCCCCCTCTCCCATTCCTCTTGCTTGTGTTCCCTCTGTTGCTGTGTCTCTCTCTGTCAAGTAAATAAATGAAAAAGCTTTAAAAAAGAAAGGGGTCTGGAGACCATATCTTACAGTCAAAACTGCGCAAGGATGCTAGAGTAAAATAATGAGCTCCCTTTTAAACAGAAGCTTAATAACTCTCTATCCAAAAAGCTACAGTCTGTGAATGTCTCATTTGGGAGGTGGATGGAAGACTTTCAAGATCCTTCTAACTTTCTGGGGTGCCTGTTGGCTCAGTTAGTTTACTGTCAGATTTTGGCTCAGGTCATAATCTCAGGGTCTTGAGATCAAGCCTCCCCATCCCCAATTCCAGGAGCCCCATGCTCAATGCAGAGTCTGCTTGTCCCTCTCCCTCCCCTCTACCCTCGCTTGCAAGGGCTCTCTCTCTCTAAAATAAATAAATAAAATATTTTTAAAATAAAAAGTTCCTTCTAACTCTCTTATCTATGGGCTCTATATTCATATGTCAATTACCTTGTCTATCCAAAGTTTTGCTCATTAACTTTCACTCCAAAGTAAGTGATTCAAAATAATTCATTTATTTGTTGATTTTAAATTCTCTGTAATAAAAATTATAAGCTCTTGCAAAACTTTCCATAGTTTTGTGTGTCCAAAATATTAGAAGGAGAGATGAGGAATTCTGTTTTCATTATGTGTAACACTTGAATTATGAAAATTAGGGTATTAGAGATGACTTCAAGGTGGTAGAAAAAAAAAGATTAGAGATGTGGTGGGAGGCATTAACATGAAAAGATTAGGATTTGACATTTACCTATATAAACTAAATTGAAAGACAATGTCCCTGAAGACTTTTTTGGGGGAAGAAGTGACAGGCAATTTTTTTGTGTGGTAACCTTACTCAAGCCTCCTTCTATTAATTCTTCCAGGATATGGGTGAGTGGATGTGCCTTTAAGATTCACACATTTGGGGCACCTGGGTGGCACAGTTGGTTAAGGGATAAACCCTTGGTGTGATGTCAGTGTCTTGAGATCATTTTGTGATGTCAGTATCTTGAGATCAAGCCCTGTCCTTGGACTCTGTGCTGAATGCAGAGTCTGCTTAAGATTCTCTCTCCCTCTCCTTCTGCCTCTCCTGCTCATGTTTGCTTGCTCTCTCTCTCTCTCTAAATAAATAAATATTCAAAAAAAGACCCACACATATATCATATAATTTTTAAAATATGTCATCATAGATGATCCAGAATCCAAGGATCCTAATGACTCAGAATCATGTGGATAATAATATAGTCACTTTACAATTATTTTATTTCCCATTATTTAAATGCTACATGATATTAACATAAGCCATTTGTGGTGGGTTTTAATGAGAAGCAAACTGCAACAACTGAAAAATACTTTCCTAAATCCAAAGGCCTCTGGTCGACTGGTAAATCTCAGGTAAATTAGAGAGATCACTAATTTAATGAATCCGTTTTGCAGAATTAGCAAATTCATCCACTTTTTACACAAAATCTAATTTACATGGAAAGTCTTTATAAACCATTTCAGAAATTTGGGGGGAAAAAGACCTCAATCTGCTATCCCTCAAAAAATGTGATCACACATTTCTTACGAACCCAGTGAGGGCTAAAGGTTTAAATCGGTCTTCCTTTTGTGTCATTTTCCCAAAAATAGCAGGTTTTTTTTTTTTTTAAGATTTTATTTATTTGTCAGAGAGAGAGGGAGAGAGAGCAAGTGAGCACAGGCATACAGAGTGGCAGGCAGAGGCAGAGGGAGAAGCAGGCTCCCTGCCAAGCAAGGAGCCCGATGTGGGACTTGATCCCAGGATGCTGGGATCATGACCTGAGCCGAAGGCAGCCGCTTAACCAACTGAGCCACCCAGGCGTCCCCCCAAAATAGCAGGTTTTATGTTTGATATGCTTTGGGTGGTCAGCACTCATTAATGGCTATGTTCCTTAAAAAACGTAGTCCTCCACAGCCCTGTGATCTCTTAGAGTTAGTTCTATGAGAAGACATGGGATTCAACAATAGTTTGGAAATCCGCTCTATGACTTAAGAATCTGCATTCTCTCTGAACTGGAGACAGGCATGAAATGGAGACCTGCATGTTTCCCAAGATAGAACAAATTAGGACTTTTCCTGATGTTTAGATTCACAAAGTCTTTGTCTAATGGAATCACTGTGTGGTTAATTATTATATTATATTGTATATGGATATATAATTAAATAATTATATATATTTTTTTCCACTCTTTTAAGATGAACAGCTAGTCACCTCTGAAAAGGGTCCATTAATTAATTGGCTTAAAATTTTGGTATTCATCTATTTGCGCTACCTCACTGGGAAGGTAAAATCAAATGAATCGGGCTTTATGCATTTGTATAAAGGTCAGATGGTAAAAACAATGCTGAGAAATTATTAGGACAAATCTAGTTTTGTCAGGACTGCATTTAATTGGGTAGCATTAATGGTATTATGTTTTTAAGCAAGGGCTAATGCGCAATTTTATTTTTAAAATTACCTAGAGACATATTGTTTCTGGACTATTAACTTTTTTTCCTCAGTATTTAGATCACAACTCCTAAAGGCTTAGCTATATTTTGACAGGTACTGACAAAGAGTGCCATGGAATTGTGACTCGATTGTCACCTTGAGAGTGTTCGAGCTGAAAAACTCAGGATGAGTGCTAGGTACTAATTAGAACTGTTATATTAGGAAAGCAAATACAATGGTGTCTAACATTAAACAAAGCACAGTTCTCATCAAAAAATGGTTTCTTTTGTGTGTGGGTTAGTCTATAAAACCATTTTGCATGTTAATGAAGCACAAACAATTATTGCCAGAGTAACTAGTTTCATGCAATTACAAAAATCACATAAAAGCCCTATTGTTTGTTGTCTTATGATTTTTTAATGCTAATTTTGCACTTGATAATTTCAGATTTCATTTGTACCACAGTGCACAATTAGGTTTTTATATCTGTGAAGGTGAAGGCTAGTAATGGGAGAAATAACTCCTCATATAAAAGTAAAAGAAATAGTCATTTCCAGAATGAGACGATAGATCAGACAGCCTGAAAACATGGACAAAAGCGATGAGGCAAATTTCCATCAAATGAAAAGGCAACATTTACCGAGACTCTTTCCTATAGAATTCCGAGAGAGAGAAAGAGAGAGACAGAGAGAAAGGGTTGGAGGGGCAGGAGGACAGAAAGATTGGAAAGAAAAGAAGAACACTGAACCAGTGGGAAGGAAACTAGGATGAAGACATGGTTGTGGTCATCGCAGAACTGCCACATACTGGTAAACCACAGTGACAGCTGGTTAACTAGCGGGAGTCCGTGGGATGGATTTACAAGTAAAAATCCAGGACGACAATTAGGTGCCAAAACTATTTAAGCAAAGAAATGCCACTATCAAAAAGTCCATGTGAGCACTAGCTGTAATTTTAGCAAAACCTTTGAATAGTGGCTTAATTGATGACAAATTCTTTGCTTTAGCATCAGGTGAAACGGCAGATCTGTGTCTTGCGAAACCAGGCTTTCATTTTTGCCTCAATGCATGCAAGGGACCTTACTTCTCAGGGCTCACCTTTAGATTACGATTTAATCTTTAATCCAGGAATGCAGATACTAAAGTGATTAAACAGTTTTTCCCCAGGAAAAAAAGAATTGGTATGGTGTATTTAATTTGTTTATATTTTATTTTTTTAATGAATTTTTAAGAAACTACAAGCCATTTGGAATGACTTCAATCAGTGCTTACCTCCTGCAGTGTTTATGGGAACTCTGGATTTTCCAGTTGCTGCTACTGCCTAGACAGTGCAACATACATCAGCTACGAGCTTAGATTTAATGCTCCCCTATTGTCGTTGAACAGAGCACAATGTTTGAAAGGTCAGAATTCATTTTTCTGTTAGGATTCTGGTTCTTGCTTTTATTTACTGCAACACACCTTATCATATGGAAATATTAATATACACATGTGGCTATGTAGCATTTTGGAAACATTACACATTTTTAAAGGAAATAATTATTTTGTGGCTATCAGAGATTGAAGGTGTTGATGTATGTTCCTGTATCTCCAACCTTTACTTTACTGTCTAGTTAACCAAGGAAGGGAGGAAGGAAGGAAGGAAGGAAGGAAGGAAGGAAGAAAAGGGAGAGAGGGAGTGAAAGAAGTCTGGGAGGGTCTAAGTTGTTTCTACTACCTAAAGCAAAGAAAATCCCCAGGGTTTTTCTTTTATATTTTGTTATCACAGTTGCTTACCTTTGTGTGAACATGAACTATATTTTCCTTAGTGATGTGAAAGTCAGTAACAAATATTTAGTGCATTAATCATGTACATTTTCGATGTAAAGAATTTTGAAACTCTTGGGACAGATAATTAAATCCGTCTTATACACGTTTGAGACAAACGTTAAGAATACATGTATTTATTTAAAAACATAACAAAACTGCCTTCTATTAATATAAAGTCATTTTTATATCACATAGTAATTGGTGACTAACTATAGTGTAATAATCTTAAGTTTAAGTTCATGACTGACTTCTTTTGGTGTTTTGGGGACCTGCAAAAAATACATTAAAAATTTACCTCACATCCATTCATTCTCAGGTTCAAGTTTATATCCCAAGACTTAGGTCCTAGATGTGAAGAAAACTTACCTGGCATAAAATAATCCTTCAGCAGCTCAGCAATAACAAGTCTACTAACAAGTCTAAAATAGGACTGAGTAAGAGGTGTTAATGGTTTAGGAAACCAACAGACATTTTGGAGAATGCATAGTTTGATGGGCATTCCATACATTAATCACTCTTAAAAAGGATTAGATATATTAAGCGTTTCAGCATCATTTTTTCTTGTCGATTTAAAGTAGGTGATGCATTGTTTCCATAATGATTTCTAAGCCATTAGACAAAGAGAGGTGATCCAAGGAGTCCACTGAATGAATTCCTACTTATTAGTCAGAAACCATACAGAGATTCGTCTGTCTCAAATTTTAAAAATCATAACATATCTGAAAGCAGAAATGCCACTTAATAAAAAGAATGCCGTCCGTGCCTGTTTTCCCTCCAAATTTCGTCTCCTGCTCTTAACTTGGTTGTTTAATCTCATCTAAGGAAACCACTGCCAGCCTGGCCAGGAAAGTGGGGAAACAAGACCTGCCTCAGCATCTTGAGGTCTCTGTGGCGAATCCTTCCCTTCCCCTGCTGCTTTGCCTTCCTGAGTAGGGAGGGGGTCAGGAAACTTCTCTCAAACAATACCTCAGTCACTAAGTTTCCAGGGAAGGAAATGCCATGTAGAAGCTATCATCTCTCCTTCCTTCTGGGTTCCCTCCACCTCTTTTTCCTTTCCAAATTGGCAGTGAGTGACACCTCCAATCTTGACCAGCCCAGATCCTGGGAAGAAAACTCCCTCTTTCACTGATGCCTTTTGGCTGCTATCTGGATGCATCCGTCCCACAGCTGGGATGACTAGCCCTACTGTTTTATTTATGATGCAATCAGCTGCTGTAAGAAGGTGAACAGTAACTGCTATTCCATTGCATAAAAAAGCCTTTTTAGCCCTATGTTATAAACATTTAAAAGTCTCTCTTTTACCCTTTTAGAAAAAGCACAGCAGGAGGTAGATAGAGGTCACTGGGAGTCTCTAATTCATCTACATTTATAGTAGGTGTTGCAAGCTCTATTAGCAGAAAATGTATGACAGTCAGATCTAAGTTTAATGTTTTACTTAAAATATCTGCCTCTCTAGCTAATGCCAGAAGCTGTGCCCATGATTGGTGGCATGTAGACACTTACTAGCAAAAGCTTCCCCTT
The DNA here is from genome assembly GCA_004024625.1 of Mellivora capensis. Taxonomy (NCBI): domain Eukaryota; kingdom Metazoa; phylum Chordata; class Mammalia; order Carnivora; family Mustelidae; genus Mellivora; species Mellivora capensis. The sequence goes on along the minus strand of PISX010009809.1, from coordinate 8,903 downwards.
TGGCAGAAACTATCAGTTGGAAAACTGCTGTTACGATAATATATTTGAGTATCATCCCAGAAAAATCCTGCTTAAGAGAGATTTTTTTTTCCCTGCACAAGCCAACACTAACAGTACACAATGCTTTCCGCCATCACAGACACTGACATGCACTAACATAATGAATGGTAACCAGACGTATGTATATTATCTTGCAGTTCACCAGGGGAAATTCTTGTGAACCGGGAAAATCACGCTCTTCTCATTGTACTAGCAAGAGTGTCCTAAAAGAGCTTCAGCACCAACACACCAACCTAGCACCCGGAGAAAGCTTGTAGAGGGCTGCACAATGACTGACTTCATCCTGTAATTATAATGGCTTCCTTAGTGGGCCCATTCCTTCTTTGGACACTGCCATCTTGTGAGTACTAAATACATCATCAGTGAGTCTCGTTCTCATGTATTACACTAATACATCATTGGAATGACAACTGCTTCTGATGATCTATTAATGCAATACATCAGAGTGAGGTGTTTGAATGGGGTATTACTCAGAAACCGGTGCCGTCTTCATAAAGCCAAGCCCAAAATCCAATTCCATTTAATTACACAGAGTTCAGGGCATGCTAGCAGGAGACAAATACTACCAAAATTCTAGCATCATCAAAGAAATTATTTGCATTCTCATTAAATTATCAACAACATCTTTTCCTTTCCTGGAAACAGATCTGTCTGGGAAGTCAGTGATTCAGACTCCATGAGCTCACCATCCCCTACGACACAGGAGAATCATTTCGCAATGGCCCATGAATAAAACAAATACTCCTTTTCCTATCCTTACTACTTCACATTCTACGGTCGTTAAAAAGAGCATCAGATTTTCCCATCTAAAACACAATTTCTTTGGTAAACAAACACACTGCATTGAACACTCTTTGTTTTTAGTCGCTAGACGCCATCTAAACATTTATACTTCCGTACATATTATACAGGAAAAAAGGAGAGACAAGAAAAAAGCAGCTGAATTTGCTTTAGAGTCAGTTACGCTGCACTCTATGTGTGTGTCATTTGTCACAAAGCTATCATAAAGCACACCCAATCCCTCTGTTCTTCATTTCTGTACAAAACACATCTACTTGTGTTTGCAGAGCTTACTGTGAAATTTAAATTGTACGGTCTACTGCTCGTCGGTAGGTGTTACGAAGACTTTGAGTTGTCTTTAATAATCAAATTTCAAAAATTCGCATCCAACCTTAATGAACATGAACTCTTTTTATAGAAATTCACGTTTTTACCTGCATTTTTAAAATCCCCTGAGTGTTTTCCATTGTGTTTCATAACAATGATCCGGCATCATCTAAACGAACCAGTATCAAGATTTTGCAGCATTAACCTATGAATTTTAGGTGATTTTGCCCTCAATTAAAGTTAAGACCACAATAAAATACCATCACAGGCTGGTGCCATGGTTTATGACATAATCGAAGTGCAATTCTATAACACCCTCCTTCCTTTGTCACAGATTTTTCAAATAGACTATTTTGTTTAAAAAGCATTTATCTATTGTTAATGTCTTTGGAGAATTCATCTTGGGGTTTATACTGAAGATAAATGCAGGCGTGTGAAGGTTTATGAAAAATGCCTCTGCGAGTGACATGCAGCCTGATATGAGTTACCACAGTCCGTTTCACATGTGGGGCAATCCACTACTTGCCTTGCATTCATTATGTTTTCTTGCCATGTATTTTTTCTTCCTGTTATTGAGATCTTTTGATGTTATATACTCTTAACTACAAAATGCTGGCAGTAAATCTGCAAAGAATGATCTCTATCTACATATTTCTCTGTATATATATATATATAATATTATATTTTATATTATATATAATGCTATATACATAAAGTAAAAGTCACCTCAACATCAATTGCATTCCTGAATACTGATTGCACACCTCAAATATGCATTTCATTTTAACTCGGGACAAGAATAACAACCAGTGGTCACTAAAAACTACCTCAGAAAGAAAACCTGCCTTGGAGAGATGCTTCTTACTTTTGGGGCAGGAAAGTGTGTGTGTAGAGGGAGGAGGGTGACAAAAGGAATAAGAACAATGGTGAATAATGCATATCTTCTGGAAATATAGGTTAATCAATCTAGTTTGAATCTGTGCTAAAGCTTCCTGTCACCTAAAAAATGAATACAGAAGCTTTTAAACATGTGACTCCTTTATTGAGTTTACAATTCCTCAAAAGTTATAATTCTGCTCTCCATTTCTTTTTCCCTCCTTTGCTTTCAGTAAAGTTTTCTTAGCCTCATGATTTCCTTGATATATGTTTCTCAGAATAGTATCCACAATTAAAGCTTTTGCTGTTTAAAGAATTACCTCGAGATCTGAATGCACACAGTATGTGAATAATATGTGTTAAGAAGCATGCTCACGATTAGTCCAGTTATAGATCTTTTTGTTTTTCTTTCCTTTCGATGGTCCCCCACACCACTTGCTAATATTTTCCACCCTTGCCGCTTCTAGGCTGTCTATCGTACAACTAGTGTTCTGTACCTACTTAGGTGCACGTGAAAAGCAGTATCCTAGCCTGTTGGCTGAACTGGGTCAATGCAGGGAAAGTGCCTTCTGTGCTCTGAGGCGACATTGCAAGTTAAGTTCCAGGTGACAGAGATACCCCCATGCAGTTTCAGGATGTCACGAGCAAGGGGAAAGATGGCCGGACTCCATCACTGTGGATGGATGCACTCAGGGGCTGAATGAATTTGAAATATAACCAAGTCTGAATGGAAGAGTGGTCAGGAAGCCAAGAGCAATTACTTCAGCTTGCAAAATGTTTAAACGATTTACTTCACAGCACAATTGCAGAGTCTTTCTGTGCTGGGAACTCTTAAAACTGCATTTGGACAAAATGGGGAGGCTCTTTCCACAAGCTGTTAGAAAAGGGGAAGGGAAATGGTGTGAGACACCAGCGGCGTTTAGTCAGGAATTTCTGAAACCCAAACCCCTGTCCTGTCACCTTTGTTTCAGAGTCTGACTCGTTCGCCTTTTCCGTCACCTTGGGAAGAAAGCTCAGGTAAGTAGCTTAATTTATAGATTGATGGGACAAACTTATTTAAAAATTCTCGGTACGTTATCATGAATCATGTAGGCCTATTAAACTAATTGCTAAGTAAATTTAAGCGGTATTACAGGAGAATTCAGCAAAATGTATCATCCATCTGGAGAGATCTTTGGTGGTCTCATGCTGCCCCCCACAGATATGTCTCAGAACATTCATTATGCCATAATTACAAAGTCTCTTTGAAGAGGCTAAAAATCCCTAGACGCCTTTCATCAATTATTTTCACCTGTTAATTCATTTTGTGTGAGGTAATAACCTCGGCATAATAACAAATGTGCAAGGACTCCGATTTTGCAATTAAAAGCAGCAGGGCTTCTATTTTGATCATACAGACTGTGACATCCATCATAGAAAACAATTTGGGCCTAGCAGGATGACAGATGCCGTACTGATGTCTCTACTAACTAACTGCCTGTCCGCGGGAAAAAAAAAAAAATGGTCGGGCCTCAGCCTGCAGCTGCAAGCTATCTGATAGCTTCTGACCAGTCAGCGGGAGAAAGCCCGCAGTGACTAAATTACTGAAAGGTAATTTTACTTCACAAAATGAGGATTTCTGAGCCATAAACGTATGCATTCCAGTGGCTGCTGTAATTTGGAAACAAATAGCCCTTTTCATTTGAAAATGACTGGAATCACTGCCAGTGCTCGGGACGTTTTGTTTCGCAGGCTTTTACATGAAAAATACAATGTAATACTCATTATTTCTGCCCCCTTTCACATCTTATTAGACACAGAAGGCAAGGTGGTTATCTCTGCTCTCTTAGGCTAAATCCACACGAGGAATTCCCGCCCCTCCACCCCCCAACCTCCGGACAGGTGCCTAAATAATGGAAGAGAGCTGCTTTTTGTCCTTTGCTCCGTACCCATCCCCAAGGAGAGTTCTGTCTCAGGAAGGAATCCAGTAACCCCAGCTCATGGGAAGGACCCCCACCCCTAATCTGATGACACGACGGAATGAAGGCGGCTCCCCGCACATCCTGGCTGTGGCAAAGGGAATCGGATACTGAGAGAGGCAGACGAAAGGTTTCTGCCTTACGTTTTCAAACTGGAGTATTTTAAAGGATCTCCTAAAACACCATGTGCCTTCCCTTTTCACATCAAAATTCAAGTATTTGGCATCTTACCCTACACTTTACTGGAATGACGGTCTTTTGAAACATATGCTATTCTACTATTGCCAATTTCGGAGAGAAAAATCATACGAATGTGCAGATAAATTTTGGCTAATTGAAAACATAAATATTTTCATTTTAACCCTCAATAGGAAAAGATCTAAATAGAAATTGAGAGCCTTGTGTGCATCTGTTTCTCTTGCAAAATGAAATTCAGGGACTAGATTATGGAACACAGGCCACTCAGAATAATAAAAGCGGATACGACATGCAAACAAAAACCATATTATCGGAAATTGTTATGTTTCTAGGATTATGTGTTCAGATTTCTTGAGTGAAGCAGGACAACAAAGGATGAGGCAAAGACAAAAGGTTAAGCACAGCATGAACTTTCCCAGCTGCGGGGCACTTTAAGAAGATAGCTCCGATTATGATGTTAACAGACAATAATGCCTACATTTTACACTTTGCTCCCACATTCCTTGCAGACAAACAAGGAAAAGCACGCTGTTTCTGGGGGAAAGTCTAGTTTCTCAGTCCACTGTGTCAATCTCATAAACTCTGTCCTCAAGAAGGGCAAACACATGATCGAAGCAGGGACGTGCTCCTGGAGAAACACAGAGCAGTCAGGGAAGGGCTCCTTTTTTCAATGCTCCAATCAGGCTCCTTCCTCAACCTTTGAAGGTATTCCAGGGTTGGACCTGGGTCTCCTTTGACTTTTCAGGGTGATCCTTTCACATTCGCTCCTAATAAATCCTTTAAACTGGTGCAGAATACCTCTGCATAAGGGCAAAAGCCTCAGTGAGCTGCCTGGTAAGTTTCATACACAAGTTCTTTTCATCAGGTAGCACAGTGAAAAATCAAATGAAAGAGACGCATTAGAAGAACGAAATTGCAATTACCCATCCGAGAGCTCCTTTAATGGGATGCCAGGAGGACTTGCCCTTTATGCACACGCTCTGACTGTAACTAATGCTCAGTAGCCATCAACAAATTATGACTGGTGACACTTTTGCTGCCGCAGTATTAAGCCCAAAGTCCAATGGAGAAAATATATGGTTTTTATTACAAAATTGTTCTTGTTTACAATTCTAATATCCTCTTCATTATCTACTTTTCCAGACATTTTAGGCAGTTCTGAAGACCTGGGGCAGCACTAGTCCTGTCATAAAGAGAAATTAATGTTGTTAAAGTTGGCCTAGCTGCCCTCTGGGATAGCTGAAGATGTGGAAATACAAGGCTCTGTTTTTAAAATGAAAATGATTAAAGGCACAGACACCTTGCTCTTGGAGCAGCCACTAAAACTTTTAATAAAATACGTGGGCACATACACACAAAAGCTTCTTTTCTTTTTCTTTCTTTAAGTCATCATCTTCTCTCTCTCTCAAATCCAACTTTGTTCTCCAAGAAACAGCTTCCTTTAAAGACTAATAAGTGTAGAAATGACCTCATCATTATAAAGAACACATTTGTTTCATTCAGCAGTAGCTTACTCAATAATGACCAGGCACAGAGAGACGAGGAGAGCTTTCTCCAGATAGTCAGTAAGCTAATTAGGAGCGCTCTTTAAGGGACAACGACCGACAGGCTCAATCTGGCCTCTTGAAAACACTTTCACAACAGCCTGGCACTCACCACTGCCGGAGGTGTGCACCCCAGCTCGCCTCTTCCCAGATTTCAACAAGAGGTCTCCTGGGGTGGTGGGGGTGGGAGGGGAGGAAGAAACAGCAAGCCAGTGGAGGTTACTAGAAATCCTTTTAGAGGGAGCCTACTGAAAGTATCTTGAACAAAATGGCTCATATATCAGGAGAAAAATGGCAGGAAATAACTCAAAGGAAGAGAGCATAACCTTTGCCATCCAAGGGCCAAAGAACCGCAGTCAAGACTTCACCTCCCTGAGCCTCCCAACCTTAGTCATTTTGTCAGGTTAAGTGAATGCTCTCCATATAGAGCTGGAGAGGGAAGTAACACCCCCACTCTGCTTTATTTGCAGTATTTGTTTTAATTGCAGTATTTTATTTCAAGAAGTTTTGTTTTTCCACCATTTTTCTTTTCTTCTTGTTTCTTTTCTTTCTTCTTCTTTGTTTTTTTTCTTTCATTCTTTCTTCCTTTCTTCTTCCTTCCTTTCTACCTTCCTTCCTTCTTTCTTTTTGATTTCTGATTTCTTTCTGACTTCTTTTTAATTTGCTCTACTTGCCAGCATTCAGCTTAGACACAAATTCATTATTATAGACATGAGAGGAATGAAAGTGTCACCATATTTTTCATTGTTTTTGTTGCTTCATTGTTTGCTTGGTTGCTATTCACAAGAGTTCATGTAGCTTCCTTACAAATACAAAATTATGGAGCATAGTCAAAGGTCACTGAGAGTCGTCACCAGCACGCACACTTCTCTCCCTTTGATAATTTCATTGAACATCTGCTCTGTAAACAGACTTAGCAGACTGGAGTCACTCCTTCCCATATTTGCAAGTAGACTCATATCGAAGCCATGTGAAACCACAAATCAAGACCATTTCAACAGCATAGGAAGAATGTCCCAACTCCGTTACGTTACACAGCGTGAGTGTCCAGAGGATGGCCATACTGTCATGAAATGCTCCCCCAGCTGTTGCTTCAGTCTGCGTCTACTTCCTCCCCGGAGTTTAGGTTTTGTTTTCTCTCTGGATTCCTTGTTCTGGGGCTCTATTACACACAGATGGAGAAAACACTTGCCCCCACACAGTAATGTGAGGGGTGCCAGGCACTGCATGCTGCTGCAATAGCCACACTTCCTCTCCTGGGCCTGACACAAAGTGTCTGAAATTCTACAATTAGATGTCCTGTCCTTGACATTTTGAAGGTTTTCTTACCTTCAGGAGTCACCTAATTAAATTTTAATACCCTTAAGTACAAACACTTAACTGAAACAGCTTATATCTTGTTGGAGATTAGTTGGCAAGCAGCGTTAAAGAAATTTAGCTTTGGGATAATCGCAGCAATAACATTAACATGACTGAGACACTACTCTGTACCCATCACTACTCCAACTTCTTCCCATGGTTGAACTGATTTCAGGGCCACAGCAGTTCTTGTAAGAGAGACAATCAAGACGCAGAGAGAGTAAGTCACACAGCTGCTAAGGACGGAACCACCAATCACAGCCATACACTCTGATCCCAAATTTGACATTTACAATGAAACAAATAAACTCAAATCCACAATTTAAAAGAGGGGTGATGCCGTTTGAAGGAAAGAACACTTAGAACTGATGCTCTATCATCATGCTGGTTTCTTCAACCTCTGCTGAAGACTTATGGCATCATGACTACAACACCTCTTGAACTGTGATCACATCAACAATCACTATCTATTCCAGTTGCCAGGCATTTCCAGCAACTCATACAAAACAGCATTTTGTTTATTTGACTCTACTTAACTGTAGCCTTTTCCTTAGAAGTTGTGTATCTACTCTCATTAAAATGCAAACACATGTTTGGAAGGGGCCCGGCCAAGGATGAAACAGGCGTCTGCTGCTGAGCCTGTGGTTTCCTCACATGAAATTTTTGTTTCCTTCACCCCAAGCTATACTCGAGGTCTAAGCTTTATATGCCTATGCTCAATTATCAGGTAAACTGCATAAACCAAAAGGTGGAAAGCAGTGCATATTTTTACTGGTGGTAGTGTTCTCATTTTTCACATTGAAAAATAACATACAAAATATATCTTCAGTTGAGCATCTTCATCCTACCTAAGTTAGAAAAAAAAAAGAGAAAGAAAACTACTTTTCACTGATATCAATTGATATAAGTTCATCATTACATGTAATCAGAAATCAATGCAGATATTCCTAGTAAAACCTGTCAACTTGCTGAATTATTCATTTTATATACATAAATATATATATAACCTTATTTTTTATCAATGACCAAATACATAAAATGTTATGCATATGAACACTTAAATGCTGGTTCAGAATCACAAGTAGAATGCTGTATTTGATAAAGCAAGAGCAGTGGAGAAAGACATCTCTGGATTAAAATCTTGGCACTGATTTATACTAGGTTCTTGACCATGGTAAATGTTCTTTCATCTCTCTGTACTTTTATTTTCCTTTTTTTTTAACTATAGCCATCAAATCGTTTATTGAATTCTCAGAACTTTCTAAATCTTGTAACTGGAAGCTTATATTCTTTGTCCAACATCTCCTCGTTTCCTCATCCCTCAGCCCATGGAAGAACACTGTCTGTCTGTATGAGTTGGCTTTTTTTAAGATTCCATGTATAATCTATTTTCTCTTAGGAAAATAGAATTTTGTCAAAAAAATAATTTCTACTTCATAAGATGATTGTGAAGAATAAATGAGATGTAGATTGGTTTAGGTTTTTTTTTTGATGGATATAAATCAACTTTATTCTTTTCAAAACAAGAGTAAAGTAAAAAAAAAAAAAGCTCTTCAAGTCTTTTTCTTTTTTTTTTTTTTAATTTTTATTTTTTATAAACAAATTTTTATCCCCAGGGGTACATGTCTGTGAATCGCCAGGTTTACACACTTCACAGCACTAACCATAGCACATACCCTCCCCAATGTCCATTACCCCACCCCTCTTTCCCGACCCCCTCCCCCCAGCAACCCTCAGTTTGTTTTGTGAGATTAAGAGTCACTTATGGTTTGTCTCCCTCCCAATCCCATCTTGTTTCTTT
>PISX010009808.1:0-73725 GCA_004024625.1 Mellivora capensis | reverse complement strand
TGAATATATCTTGCCAGCCCTTTCTGGCTTGCCAGGTTGCTGTGGACAGGTCTGACGTTATTCTGATGGGCTTTCCTCTGTACGTAAGGAGCTTCTTTGTCCTAGCTGCCTTCAAGAGAGTTTCTCTAGAATTATAATTCCTCATTCTTACTATCAGGTGTCTCGAGGTGTTTCGAGAATCTAAAATCTTGGGGGGGAGGGACCGTTCTGCCTCTAGTACATGAACGCTGTTTCCATTTGCGATATTTGGAAAATTTTCATGAAGAACGTGTTTGACAATATCTTCTAGACTTCTTTCTTTCTCTTTCCCTTCAGGTATTCCAATAATTCTGATGTTGGAACGTTTCATGGCACCATTTATTTCCCTGATTCTGTTTTCGTGGCTTCTAAGGTGTTTGTTCCATGCTTCCTCCTGATCCTTTCTCTCTATATGTTTGTCTTCCAGATCACTAATTCTATCTTCTGTCTCAGTTACCCTAGATTTTAGAGAATTTAGATTAGATTGGAACTCATTGAGAGCCTTGTGAACATCATCCCTGGTGGCTTTCAGTTCTGCCCTAATATTGTGAACATCATCCCTGGTGGCTTTCAATTCTGCCCTAATCAATTCCGTTTGGTCATCCATGGCTTTCTCCAACCTAGCTATTGCCTGGATAATTGTTAGCCTGAATTCCCTTTCCAACATAATGTCTATGTCGGTAGCCATTAGCTCTGTTGCAGAGGGCCCATCCTCTGAATTTTTCTTCTGCTGGGCATTCCTCCTCCTAGTCATTTTGGTGAGAGTTGGCTGAATGGTTGTAGCTGGATGTATTGACCTTGGTGCAGTGAAGGTGTACCCTGAATGCTTCTGAACAATCAAATGTCCCCACCCAAATGAAAGAAGAAAAGAGAGAAAGCAGAAAAAGAGAGAGAGAGAGAGAGAGAGAGAGAGACAGGAAAAAGAAAGAAGGATAAAAGAGAAGGCTCAGCCCAAATGGGCCCCAAGGTAAGGTTTGTGAAGTATACAAACAAATACAGACAAACAAAAAAGACTGATAAAAGCATATGACAAGAGAAGAAAAAAAAATGTACATATATATGTAAAAGCAAAACAAAGAAACCAACAGACAAACAAAAAAAAAAGAACCTCGTCAAAAAGAACCCTAAGTATAAGATTTATAGACTACCAGGACAAACACAAGTGTACAAAAATACTGGTAGTAGAAAAAGATGGGAGAGTGGTTGTAAATTCTCAGGGTGGGCGAGAAAGGTTATTTTGCTTCTTCCTGGATGTATCTTGATATCTTTTTTAAAGGATACAACTTTCCTAAGATAACAGGGCATTAAAAATTGGTTTACCTATAGGGGTAGCATTGATTGAGGAAACGGGATACCTTGAAGTTTAACTCTATGTGAATATTAGCAAATAAAAGTAAAGAAAAGAATGATCTAAACTAAACTAAAATGAAATTTCAAAAAAAATTAAAAAAATAGAAAAGCAAAAGAAAAACATGGGTATATGTATCAAAAAGTTCAGGTTAAAAGGTTATTATGGAATTTGATGTACTGGACATCTCACTGTGATGGTAAATAGGCTAAAAAAATCTATATAAAAAATAAAAAAGATTTAAAAAAATTTAAAAATGAACCAGAATAGTGGGAACGAATTAAAAATTAAACGTTGTATCTATGAAGTCGTAGTGATTATTGTCTTCTTGGCCGGTTGCCTTTCTGGGGGAGGGACCTGCTGCATGGGTTTTCAGGCAGTGTTTCCTGAGTTAAGTCCTCCCGCCCCCCTACAGGGGGTGGGCTCTGAGGAACCCGGGCCTTTAGGCTTTTGTTCTCTGGAGGTTTTTATGTCTGTTCACTTGTTTTCTCTCCCTTTGGCAGCTCCTGATGGTTCTTGGAGGTTTAGAGGAAAGCAAACTGCACCCAGACCTCCCTCCAAGACAGAAGCCCCAGTCCATTCCCCTCTGGGTGCTGCTGAGCAGGTTCCCAACCACGATCTCTGGAGACACCTGTGTGTCCTGCTTGTACTCAAAACCACAACAGCGGCAGGTGTCTGGGCAGCTCTAGACCGCCAGAAAGGTTCCAAGCAGCAAACGCACACTGAGATTTTCCCGCTGGCCCAGGCTGGGAGTGCTCAGACTTCCCGGGTCCCAGAGCACCTGGCTGGTGCCACCAGCCTCTCTCAGGGGAGGGGGTGGAGCGCATCTCAGGCTCTGCTAGCGCAGCGTGGTGCACGCAAGGGGACTGCAAAAAGGCTGTTTCTGCCCCGCGAGGGTCCCAGCCCCTGCCACATGCCAAGCACCCTTAGGAGGTCTCCTCACCAAGTGCTGGTTTCTCCGCTGCACTCTCTCTGTCTCAGCGCCAGGGGTGTCTGTCCTCCGTGGGGGGACTTAAGCCCCTGTCCCTAATCATTCCAATTCCCACAATTTCCCCCTGTGATCCTTTGCTCTTTTTGAGTGATTTCTATCAGACTTCAAGTTAAGGCTGGTCCCCAGTCGTAGGACACTCTCGTATTGGGGTATTGCTTTCCAATTGGTCTCCTCTGGTGGCTCCCTCCCCCTTTTGTTTATCTTCTGATACCAGTCCGGTGTTCCCACTCCGCTTTACCTGCCCACTGGTGTCTTCTGCCCCCAAAGAGATCCTGACATGTAGAATTCTGATCTCAGGCTGATTTCATGGGTGATCAGAGTTCCTTGGTAGGTCATCAGCTCACTTTAGGGGACAGGTTGAACCAGCGCCTCCTCCTAGTTCCCTGCCATCTTTCCCCCCCTATCCATTTAAAGTGGGCTTCTGATAGAAAACATATAGTTGACTTTTTTTTTAAGATTTTATTTATTTATTTGGCAGATAGAGATCACAAGTAGGCAGAGAGGCAGGCAGAGAGAGGGAAGGAAGGACGCTCCCTGCCAAGGAGAGAGCCTGATATGTGGCTCAATCCCAGGACCCTGAGATCATGACCTGAGCTGAAGCAGAGGTTTATCCCACTGAGTCACCCAGGTGCCCCAACTTTTCTTTTTTTAATCCACTCTGACAATCTCTGTATTTTAATTGGTGTATTTAGATCATTCACATTTATCTATAACCTCCTATTGGTTCTGTCTCTTTAGGGAACCCAGACTAATATAGCCATCAATGGCCTGAATGCAAGCATAAATCATTAATCAGTTAGCCCAGTTCCCTCTTTGGTAGCCCAAAGTCAAACCTGGACTTCCAGAGGTTCCTGGAGATAAGCATAGAGCTTTCCTAATCCAGTTGAACTTCTCCATACTCTATGAGTCCATGTATAAAATTTCAAGTATGTGATCAATTAAATAATATACTGTTTATATACACCATGCAGTGGACACATATGTGCATGATAAAAGTATAAAGAAAAGCAAGGAAATGATAAACAGAGTAGTTATTAGCTCTTGAAAGAAAGGAAAAAGGTAGGATTTGGGATGGGAACACAGGTGTGTTCTATAGATTCTGATTAATTTCCTAAACTCCATGGTAGATGTGGGTGTGTCTTGTTTATTAGAAGTCTTTAGACTCTACATATATAACTACCCTAATAGCATTGGACTTATTTTCGGTGGACTAGCTTAGAATTTTTTGTATATTAACTCCTTATATCCTCATAATGAGACTGTAAGTTATCCTCATTTTACCAGTATGAATGCTGAAGTATAGCAAGGTTAAGTAAACTTCCTAATACCACACGGCTCGGCTTGTCAGTGGCTGACCTTAGAGTCTAATGCAGGTAATCTGTCTCCAGAGTCTATGCTTTTGACTATTATACATAAATTTAAGAATGCTCCAAAAAATAAAGAAGAATCAAACTAATTAACAGATAACCTAACTTTACATTCTATGTCAGGATGTCCTCAGGGCTGCAAGGATATCAAGGTTTGTCAGAGCCCAGTGAGGACTTCAGCACTTTCTTCACGTGGCAGTATTCCATGCAGTTTCCAATGCTTCCTAGGGAGACGGTTTGCAATATATGATTCCAAACAGAAAAACATGGATATACTGGTTCATAGCTTTCTGGGAGATAGTAGGCATATAGCAAGCAAGCATATTCTTCAGAAGCCATTACTCTATGTTACTGCACATCAAAAACAAAACAAATGAGCAGAAGACAGTTCCTTCCACCGCCTGATAGTCCCACCTATTTGGCACAATTCTGATTAAACACTTGCTCATCACAGGGGACCTGTGGTTGGTTCTTCTGTCTATGGGGATGGAAACCGCAGCTTTATGTTCAGACTTTGTGATACATATATTTATCATGTATCATGATACATGATATGCACATACACGTATATGTGCGTATTACAAACCTATATACAGTGCATATGAAAACATATGGATGTATATATTTTGTTCATTTTTTTAATAAAGGGCAAAAAATTTATGTATTTGGAGATCTATTTCTCAATTTTTTTTTTAATATAAAGGCAGTTTGTCAGTGTAGAAAAGAAAAATTGCATCACTGCCATGTTAGTCTCCAGAATCAGTGAGACCTGAGTTGTAAAAATGCTACCGTGAGTTGGTCAACTTGAGCAACTTACCTAAATTCTTGGGCATTTCTATTTCATCTGTAAAATAAACATGCAGGTACATAATTGATGATGTAAGGATTAAAAGAGATGATAGCAGTTTACATCCAGTAAACCTTCAATTAAATCCTCAAAGTTAATTCCAGTCACTTTATCCTAATTCTACTGAGTTATTATTTCTGAAAATATTTAAATGCTTTTTGTGCTTTTTTTCTTGCTCTGAACACTTAGAGTACAAACTATAATCATTTCCTTAAATTTCACCCCATGTGTCAATGAATAAGATGAAGTCCCAAGAAGCAAGTTACCTTCAGTTTAGAGTTTCAGGGGATTGACTATAAAATTTCAGATTTTGGCTTTCCAAATGGCATACCTCACCTTTACAAAACAAGATAAGTGTTAAACTTTACTAAATCATATGGGCATTTAGTTTATACCTAAGGCAATTAGATTGAAAAATATAGAGAAAGTAAGATTTCAAAAAGCATTAAAATAATAGTGGGGTACTCAGTAATCCTCAATAATAAGCATTTGTTCTATATCTGCCTAATGGGGAAAATAAACTTATAAAATGTAATTTAGTAAACAGAATTTTGATCTACAATAAGCTATGAGTGAGTGGTATCCAAATGTTTGGGAAAGAAGTTGTTTAATTTATCATTTGGAAAAATGCCTTTGTCATTCAACTCTAACATATGCTGAGAGATAGAAAAACCACGATGATTTTTTTTTTAGCTTCACTTATATTTGAGAACCTGCTTGCAAGTGAGTTTTGCAGAAGGATAACTGCTAAAAACAACTGTGAAAAACCACTATGGGTTGTCATGTTTGGGGATGACTGTTACATCACTTAAGACTTACAAGCTGTTTTTCTTCACACCTTATTAAGAGTGTTGGATAAAAAAAAGTTATATCACTTCATCTATAACTTTGCCCATTTTCACATAATATTAATTTATAATAATATAAAAACTTATATTTAAACATAATCGTATGTATTCATTAGTAACAATTTCAGTGCAAAGATGGCTAGAACTTTGGAGCCATGTGGAAAGCAGCATATTTTTTTTAAAGATTATATTTATTTTATTTTAGAGAAAGAGAAATCAGGGGAAGGGGCAGAGGAAAAGGGAGAGAATCTCAAGCAGACTCCACATTGTGTGGAGCCTGATGCAGGCTCAGTCTCAGGACCCTGAGATCATGACCTGAGCCAAAACCGAGAGTCAGGTATTCAGCCAACTGAGCCACCCAAGCACCCCAGGAAGTTCATATTTTAATTTTTTTGAATGACTATTTTAATGCATGCTTGACTAAAAACATCACATAAAATGACAAAGATACTCACAAAATACATAAACTATGTAAAACATTGCCCATTTTATGTAATGATTTAAGAAAAGGAATTCACTGGGACACCTGGGTGGCTCAGTTGGTTAAGCAGCTGCCTTCGGCTCAGGTCATGATCCCAGACTCCTGGGATCAAGTCCCACATCGGGCTCCTTGCTCAGCAGGGAGCCTGCTTCTTCCTCTGCCTCTGCCTGCCACTCTGTCTGCCTGTGCTCACTCTCTGTCAAATAAATAAAATCTTAAAAAAAAAATCTTTAAGAAAAAGAATTCACTGATTCTTATAAAGCACCTTTTATAAGAGGCCATAGCCTGAAATATTTTTGTTAATTAAATCCATATATAAATTGATAAGGTCTTAGCATAACTTACTATACCATCTGGACAAAATCCAAACATCATCTGTAAGATCAGAAAACAATTTATTTTTTCCATATATCACTTCTTAATGAGGAGGGGAAACATGCAGACAATCTCATTACACTAAAATACAAATTAAGGATGGGAGGAAGAAAAGCAAAACATCTTTTGGAGAGGTCTATTTTACAAATTTTAGCAAACAACTAATTGTAAGACAATAAAATGATAGGAATATTTTAGAGTGGTAACAAGGTAATATTTTGAAACATTACATAGATCATATGAGATTATTATCACTGATGAAGCTAAAATTTGAAATTATACAGACATTGTAACAAACTTATTACATTAATTTTGTTAAGATACAATATTTATCTCTAATTATTCTAATAGCCACTTCTAACCTATTAAAAAGCTTCAATGATGAGAACTTCATATCACTATGTTTAGTCTTCATGACAATCATAGAAATTAAGCATTATAAACTGTAATTTTCAGATAAACAATAGTATCAAAAAAGAAGTGAACTCTGGGATGTTCAGGAAATTACTTATATTCTTGTGGCTAGTAAGTTCAAACCCAGACCTGCTGGATTACAAGAACCCTAGCTGGCCCATCTTGGTCAGCTGATTGATTGGAGCAGCAGCGAATTAGAAGTGGGAGTAGCACAGACCTCCCTTCAGCTTTTTTGGAGGGACAAGGAAGCCAAGCCACACAACATGGGATTGAATTTATCCCACTGATAGCCAAAAGCTAAAGGTTCATTTTATGCTTCTTTTGTAAAATGGCCTCCCTTACCTGACAAAAATATTCACTCCAAATCTCCACATAAACCAATCATTTTCAAAACTCTTGTGGCTCCATCAGCTAGCTTCCTTCATTGCTCCAGGATCATAGGGCACAAATTAACCCTAGCATAAGGTTCCCAGGACGCTTCTCCATGTAAAATGCTGCCAGATTCATAGACTTAGGTAACATGATAGATTTAATAAATGGGCTTTCTGTAACAGCACACTTTGGTAACTAAATCAGTTTTATCTCTTTGAATACTGATCTAAAATCCAGCTCCTGTATGAGTTCATAATCATTCAAAATTACTGACAATTTCATTAAAGGGTATTTTTCTTTGTTGTCATAATATTTGTATGTACAAATAACTCATGAATTTTTATTCTATCATGATGATCAGTCCATGGCAAGACTGATTGTTGCTAGCTAGGGTTTCTTGTATAAAAGAAAACTGTACCTAATTATTTGTAAAATTCAGGTAATAGTAAGATCTTGTAATTCTATATTACAGATAATTAATTTCTGAATCACTGATGAAAATTGTCAGAGCAGTGTAAACATAAATTCAGTTAATGAATTGATTTTTCACTTTCATATATATTACACTAAAATTAGCATAATCTTACACATGCAGGAAATATGCACATTAAATTTGAAACATCAGATATGTTAAATTATTCCTTTATATGTAAAAAAATTCCTTTATATCATGTGTAATATATCAAATAACGCATCATTTTGCATGGGCATTTCTTTGACAGGATCAATATTATTTTAGAAAAAGTAGACAAAAAAATTCTTTGGGCAATACAGGTAGTGTTTTATACTTTGTCACCATAATCCTTGTGCTCCCTGCTCTCCCGTGTGGTTGATTTAAAAGTTATAACGTCAAAAAAGCCAACAGAGTGTTCACTGGAATTTTCAACTTCACAGCACCACTCAGTTAGTTATGTGTTGATCACTGTTTGAAAGTGAGTTGAAATGTGTCCTGGCAAATTGTCGAACAAATGTTCCAAATGACTAAAGCATTCATCTGTTCCAAATTGGACTATTCAATCCTTTTATACTGGGGTCCTTATCAAGCCCTTTGCCTCTAGGAAATCACACCAGCTCTCCTTGAAATGTCCTAAAATAAAATTTTTATAAAGGGAAGGTCATAGACACTAAAAATGAAAAGGCATGTTACGTTAGAATTAAAAAGGAATTGCAAATGCACAGAAAGAACCTTGATGAACTCATTATGTATATGTAAAGGTTGATAGTAAGCACTGTCCTCCCAGCTTTTAAAGTTTAGGGTGGGTGTTTATTTTGCCTGTGTTTTATTTAAAACAAGAAGACCGAGAGACAGTGATGTTCTTCCTCCTGTCCTGACCTAATTTACAACTGCAAAACCTGTACAGCCATCTAATTTTGACTCGGTATTTATTTTTGAAAACATTTTTTGGCAAGTGATTTTGCTTCTCTGCCATTTCCCTTCCCTGTAACATATTTTTCTTGTTAATGGAGAGCATTGTGTTGATGGGATAATTCATTCATAGAAGAGTGCTTTGAAATTCCTGCTCAGTTGCTTTAACAAAAGAAAAAATTTAAAATAAGTGCAACAATTTACAAGGCTTGTGCTAACACTTCCTAGAATATATACCTGTTGATACTCTAATTGAGTGCATTCTTGGGAAGAAAGAGAGAAGGACCCATGCATTTCCTGACTTTTCTTTGGACTAAAACTAAAACTGAAATTTAAACATATTTCTGATGGTAGCCTTCTCATAAAAACTGAAAAGAATGATCACAGCACTTATTTCTCCCTAAAATTTAAAAGTTATTTACACAGGGATGCGGTAATAAAGTGCAACAAGAAATAAAACCAGAACAAAGATACTGAAACTAAATTTCTAGTGCCACGTTCAACAATTAATTTTGAACATATCTTTTCTTAGAACCATGTGGTGAATCTTTATATAAACAGTGACTCTGTCACATCTTTTAGTAGGTAAAGTATATTCAAAAGAGTGGCCAATTTAAATGTTCTCTTTGTTATTTCTCTTTAGTCATAGGTTAATCCTTTTGTGTCTTTTAACTAGAAATAATTTTTGTCTATAGTTTGTAATTTGATTTTTGTTACTATTAGATCTTTAGAGTGGTTTTTACTTTAGGCTTTTTATGATTTTTATTTTAGCGTAGTTTTAGCTTTACAGAATAATTGTCAGTATAATCCAGAGAGTTTCTGTATAGCCCACATGGACTTTCTGTATTACTAACAGAGTGGTGTGTCCTATTAATCACAAGTAATGAACCAATAATGATACATTATTATTATTACTATCTAGAGTTCTTACTCAAGTTTCTTCAGTGTTTCTCTAAGAGATATCTCTCCTGCCACATTTATTTATTCAATCTTTTAGTTATATCAGTATGCACTCTACTTATAAAAATTTGTTTTATATTTTGTGTTATAATCTAATAATAGTTTATTTCTTTTACTCAAATTATTTTAGCTTTGGCTACAAGGAGCCCATTAAGTTGGCTCCTGTGTTCCTTTGAAATTCCCATCATTGAAGTATTTTTGTTTTGTTTTAGCACTTTCTTACTTTCTTGTATTATAAAATAATTATAATATAAAATCATAAATTATATAAAATTATAAAATAATTTTGGAATAGTACAGATTTTTTTGCAGATAGCTGGAGTATGAAATTAGTTCAAAGTTAATATAAGCATTTAGTCATATATAGATAAGACTCTTATAAAGCATAATATATTAAAATTAAGACAGCATCAAAATATAAAGATTAAAATGTGTCAGAAATAAAATAAATAAAAAATAAATAAAAAAATAAATAAGTAAAAAAATAAATAAATAAAATAAATAAATAAAAAAATAAAAAAAATAAAATAAAATAAAATAAAAAATAATGTTTACTACTGTTATAGGTTAGATTTTGTCCCCAAAAGGATATGCTGAAGACCTCACTCCCAATGTTTGTGAATGTGATGTCATTTGGAAATGGGATCTTTGCAGATGTCATCAAGTTAAGTTGAGGTCATACTGTATTAGGGTGGGCTCTAATTTTGGCTGATGCCTTTATAAGGAGAAGAAAGAAACACCAGACACACAGAATAATGATGTCCATGTGAAGACAGGGGTAATGATTAGAATTGTTTTCTCACAAACTAAGGAAAACCTGGAGCTACCAGAAGCTGGAAGAGGCAAGGAAGGATCTATGCTTAGAGAACTGCAGTGATCATTACTCTACCGATATCTTGATTTTAGACTTCTGTCCTCTAGACCAGAGAGAGAATAAATTTCTGTTGTTTTAAGCCACATGGTTTCTGATACATTATTATGGCAGTCTTAGGAAACTTATGTAACTTAAGTGTCAAAATTCAAAATAATACTTTGAGTTCTTGATGGGTCAAATATATATAAAAAAAATACATGACAGTAAGTATCACAGTAAAATGTAGTTTTAGAAAACTTCTATTTAATTTATATTCAGTGCTAAACTCTGTTCTAGCATAGATTACATCATAGTGATTCTGTAATATGAAACAGTTAATATCTTCACTTTATTTTATTTTATTAAAGATTTTTATTTATTTATTTGTCAGAGAGAGAGAGCACAAGTGGGGGTATTATTAGTGCATTAGAGCATTAGTGGCAGGCAGAGAGGGTGGGGCAAGCAGGGGGAGAAGCAGGCCCCTGGCTGACCATGGAGCCTGATGCAGGACTCAGTTCTAGGACCCTGGGATTATGACCTGAGCCAAAGCAGGCATTTACCCTACTGAGCCACCTAGGCATCCCAATATCTTCATTTTATAGGTAAAATATTTTATGAAGTGAAACTTAACACAGTTAAATGGTTAGCACAGTTAATATGTATCCAAGTGAGAATATGAAATTTGAGTCATTATAATCAATAAATCTGAACCCCCCCCCACACACACACCTGTCTACCTTTGAATCTATCAGAAGGTCTTTGTGTCTGTATACTTGTTTTTTCCCTATCTTTTTATCCGTCCCTTTATCCATCTTTCTATTTTCTCCCTCTCTTTCTCCATCCCAGTGATTCTTATATTGTCTATCCACTTTTTATCTCTTTGTTCTTTTTCTCTAAAATGTTTCCATGTTTCAGAGAAAACATATCATTAGTTTTTGAGTAGCCGTGGAGTAAAAAATGGTCATATAAGTTTAAATGAAACGCTGAATGAAGTTTCTTCAAAGAAGACTTAATATGTACTTTTTAACCCCAATGAAAGGAAATTATATAAAAAATGAATTTCTACACTTTTTAAAAAAAATTTCTGTTTTGGTTTATCTGTTTTTACAAAATAGGCATAAAGAGCTCTTGAAATGAGAAGAAATAAAACTCAAAATTTTAGATGACAGAAAATCACCAAATACTGAATGTTAAAACCTATAATGAATGCTTTGGGGTATTCTTAGAAACAAAGTTGTAGCTTTATCTATTTTTATTTTTAAGATTTTATTTTTTTATTTGACAGACAGAGATCACAAGTAGGCAGAGAGGCAGGCAGAGAGAGAGAGAGAGAGAGAGGAAGAAGCAGGCTCCCTGCTGAGCAGAGAGTCTGATGCAGGGCTGGATCCCAGGACCCTGAGATCATGACCTGAGCTGAAGGCAGAGGCTTTAACCCACTGAGCCATCTAGGCTCCCCAACACTCACATCTTTAATCTAAGCACATGTTTTAAAAATCTTATTTGCCTCCAACATGTGGTGGATACTAATCTTAGAAAAGAAAAGAAAAAGAATATGTCACTTTTCTTAAATTATTTATCACTTTAATTCCAATAGAATTACCATGCAGTGTTATATTAGTTTCAGGTGTATAATAAAGCAATTCATCCATTCTATATGTCTTAATAAGTGTAATCTTAATCCCCTTCACTTTTTTCACCCATGCTCCTAACCACCTCCTCTCTGAGTCTGTTTTTGCATAAGTCTTTATTATAAATTATATAAAATTACTATCAGGGTGCCTGGGTATATCAGTCAGTTAGCCTCCGACTCTTGATTTTGGCTCAGCTCATGATCCCAGGGTTGTGAGCTCAAACCCCACATGGGGCTCCATGTGAGGTTGAACCTGCTTGAGATTCTCTCTCTCTCTCTCCCTTTGCCCCTCCCTCCTGCTCATGCTCCCTTGCTCTGTATAAAGAAAGAAGAAAGGAAGAAAGGAAGAAAGGAAGAAAGAAAAGAAAGAAAGAAAGAAAGAAAGAAAGAAAGAAAGAAAGAAAGAAAATTACTATCATTTTTTGGAGGTTGAATTATTAATATGTTGTTCAAGAGTGATGAATTCTGTGAGGAAAAGATTAAAGTATAAATGTATAAATGATAGAGTACTGTAATGGAAAAATTATGTCACTAAAAAGGGTGTCTTTTGTTTATTTGTTTGGTTGGTTTTTTGATGACTACTTAGGTGCAAATGCAGAATAACACCATGAAAGTCATAAGGCAATGAAAGAGAAGAACTGTAATACAGATCTAGAGGAGGAAAGCATAGCATGCACCATGGAGGGGCCACATTGAAAGAGCTCGAGTGGAGTGACTCAACTAGTCAGGTGGGGAGCCCAGAGAGGAGGAAGAGAAAAAGTGAGAATCTGCAGGCAGTGCCTTTACTGTCAGGGAGGTCAGAGCGGAATATACAAACAAAAAATAGGAGGGGGTTTCATTGGTGTATTTGGATGTCAGTAGGTCACAGGGAGGAAAGGGCAAGAAGGGGAACTTGTGAAAGGGAAGAGCCATATCACACTAGTACACCTAGTCACCTGGGCAAGGTGTGCACAGCCTGTTTGTGGGAACGTTGAGACATTAGGAATATATGAAGTTTTGAAAATTCACAGTATAAATACCTAGGATATTTAAGGCAGAGGTTCAAACATAGAAGATAATGTCTCTAATTTGACTGGGAATAAAGTATCTAATCTGGGCAATAACATAAAGAGAACACAAAGAGAGAAGAGATGCTAACCTGAGAAAACTGAATAAATATAACCTTGATAAAAGTTATGCAAGTCTTTAAGAATCAAAGGATATAACATAATAGATAGATATAATAAAAAATATTAATGAACTTCAATTTAATACCGAAATCCAAGAAGAGTATTTTGATAACAAATTTCTTTGAACTACCTTTGGATAAGACAAATAATGTACATTTCCATTTGAATGTGTAATATGTTTATAACAGATTTTTTTTAAAGATTTTGTTTATTTATTTGATGGACAGAGATCACAAGTAGGCAGAGAGGCAGGCAGAGAGATAGGGAGAAGAAGGTTCCCTGCTGAGCAGAGAGCCAGATGTGGGGCTTGATCCCAGGACCCTGGGATCATGACTTGAGCCAAAGGCAGAGGGTTTAACCCACTGAGTCACCCAGGCGCCCCATAACAGATTTTTTAGTGAGTTTTTTTTAATTGCTTTTTTCTCTGGGGATTTAATTGTCACATACGTGGAATCATTCTCTAGAAGGATTTTGTGGTAACTATATATTATATAGGAATCTATTTACTTAAAGCATGTATTCTGATTTATGTTGTGATAATATCTATAAATTAATTTTAAGGCCAAAAAAAAAGGTGAAAGTGATGTGACTCTATGTGGTGGTAGACAACAAACAATTTTAACAATTTCAGTAAAAAATACATAGGTTCTTTAATGATGTACTGTTATTTTTTTCTCTTCTCATAAAAGTAATTTCTTTTTGCAATTTTAACGTTGTTGGGAAATTTTATCATGCTATGACTTTTTTCTTAAAATCTGTTAGCTCTTTGACCAACTTTATGTATTAGCTCTCGATCTATGGAAATAAATTGGCCTGTAATTGCTTTTCATTACTGTTGTTAGAGGCTACAGGCCAAACATGGTACTCAGGTATCACTGTGCTGTCCTCCACATCCTTTTCTGCCAGGTTTGCTAACTGCTATAAATGATGATGTAGGTCACGTGAGAAGTGTTTCACACCTGTTGATCTTCCCAAGACTGATGCCCTATGTAAGTTCTTTTAAGCATTTGTACCCCTCAGCACAACTAATCGCTGTTTAGGGATTAGCCAACTTTCTTACAAAATTGTTTGGAAATGAGTTTTATAACAAACCTGATATGAACAATACTACAGCTTGAAATCTAACATCGTCTTGTGAACAGATTATTTCACATGTGTTTCTTTCTCTAATAATTCACAATGGGATAAACTTTATTCTTTGTTTTTGTTTAGCTTCCTGTGGAAAAATTAAGCTGGCTGACTATGCAGACAATTGTCAAGGGCCCATAAAATCCACACAATATATTCCCTCCTTTGAAGTCAAACCTGATTCTTCCTCTTAAATACAGGAACAGAGCTTCACAGTTGTCAGAGATGATACACTTGGTTTTTGTAGCGAGAAATATACTCTTATTATTTATTATACTCTTATTAATTATTTATTGTTGTCAAGTAGTTTAATACTTTTCTTTGAGTAAAATTCTACTTTTTGTATTTCTGTTAAAAATTCCCAATTCCAACACAAAAATAAAAAGGAAGGATACATTTATTCTTATTTACTTGTAGGAAATAATGTTAATATTAATATTTTGTACTTTAAAAAAATTAAGGAAAGTTGTGCAGAAAGAGAATTCTTTATATACAGAAATATAAATATTAACATAATTTAGTATAACATCTTCAACAAAATGTTTTATCAATAGAGTTTTTAATTATAAACTGAGTATCTGTCACCTTGAAATTTACCTATAAAATGGGAAAGTGCCTATCTTCAGAAGCTTTTATAAATATTAAATGAGATAATATGTGTAAAGCAATTAATAAAATTCTAGTCACGGTATATATATTCAATAAATGAAAAATGTTCTTAGGTTTATGGATTATAATGATTTTATAAATTTTATGTCTAATTCTGATGATTCATGATTATTTTAATGTCCTTTCCATTATATACACTAGGGAGCATTTCAGATTTCCAAATTGATATATTAGAAAAACATTAAAATTTGATTTAGTTATAAATAGGCCAAACAGGAAAATGCAATAAATTGTATTTCTTATGCAAATTAGGACAATAAAATATAAGAAAAAGAAATATGGTCGAAGTATGTAAATGAGCAGAATGAAATGAATTACTGCAAAATGTAAATTATCCGGACTGATGTTTACTTAACTGCAAGACCTATAGGAGAGAACTTTAATCTTCAAGAAGTCTCTGGAAGCCTAAAATTGTAAAAGACAATGTTAGACCTTTAGATTCAGGAAGTAAAAACCTTGGCTCTATCTTTAAAGTATAGTTAAAGCATTAGAACAGTTATATTAATGATTAATATGGTTGGTGTATTCGGGACAACTATGCAATTATGTTTAACTTAAATTGTCTAATTACATAATAGATTCCAAGTCAGACACATAGTTGACAGATCTTTGCTGTTTCCCTCTTCTGCGTATAAAATCAGAATAGGTAATGCAGATTATGTTTTGTTTCCCCCTCAATATACAAATTAGTTACTTTTAAAGAACATGCACAATCTCCACAATACTTGGGCTTAGAATTTTATAACATGTTGCTGACAAATACAACTAGATCATACATCTGGAAGATATCAAAGTAGTAAGCAGGGGAAAATCATTGCTAGTGTGGCTTTTAAGTAAACAGTGGTATTCTTAGCATTGATCAGAGAGGACTTCCAATATGTTCCATGCTCCAGAGAGTTATAAATTAGTGATACTCTCAGAGTGATTTATTATTAGACTGAAATGCTACTTAGAAAAGGTATTTTGCAATTGATTTTACAGTTTGAGATTTTGAAAATACATCTTATTCAAATTCTTTCTCTTTATAAGTGGATGTTCAGTAGTACAGATTCTTTCTTTTTCAGTAATTGTCATATCATCAAACAATTCACCAAACTTTTTATTTTTATTTGCTTAATTAAAGTCTGTGGAATGGCAAGTTAAAATTTACTTTGAAAAAAATCTCTACTAATGTTTTACAATTCATTCAGACTTTTCTGATAAAGTTCAGTGTACCCTAAAGGACATAGTATCTAAACACTACTTCTCAATTACAAAGAATGCTGAAGAATAGTAATTTTCAAATGGTCTGTTGTTTGTCATGCCCATTTGGCCTGTTTCTAGTCATATTAATTAAAGTCATCTGCTGTTGGGGTGACTGGGTGGCTCAGTCATTTAAGTGACTGCCTTTGGCACAGGTCATGATCCCAGGGTTCTGGGATCCAGCCCTGCATCAGGTTCCTTGCTCAGTGGGGAGCCTGTTTCTCCCTCTCCCTTTGCCTACTGCTCCCACTGCTTGTGCTCTCTCTGTGTCAAATGAATACACAAAATCTTTTTTTAAAAAGTCATCTGCTATTGTAAATATATTGAAAAGACAGGATTTGGGAAACAGATCAGACATTTACTTTTATAAATTTTGTTTTCAAAAAAAAATTGTGTTCATCAATTAGTTTATACTACTAACATTTTCATGTGTGAGTAGCATATCTCATACAGAGAGTTGTGAAATAGCCTGCTCTCTTGTCATTAGAATGGCACTGAACTTTTCTATATGCTACAGGTTAAATTTCCTACTAGAAAAAGCAAGCAGACTGAGATGTTCAAACTTGAACACTCATTTTAAAGTAAAGACATATAAAGAAAACACTCTAGGAAATAGACGGCCAGTATAATTAAGTAATATACAGCAAAAATTAACTTAAAATGAGTAATAGACCTTAACACAGAGGCTAAAGCTACAAAAAAATTAGAGGATGGGGCGCCTGGGTGGCTCAGTCAGTTAAGTGTCTGTCCTGGGCTCAGGACATGATCCTGGGGTTCTGGGATTGAAACTGCATAAGGCTCCCTGCTTAGCGGGAAGCCTTCTTCTCCCTCTCATACTCCTCTTGCTTGTGTGCCCTCTCTCACTGTCTCTCTCTCTCTGTCAAATAAATAAAATCTTTAAAAAAAATTAGAGGAAAACAAATTAGAGGCCTGCTCCATTATGACCTTGAGATTGCAAATAGTTTATAGATAGAACATAAAAGGCACTAATTATAAAATTAAAAATGAATTTAAAAATTTAGAAATATGATAAGTTGGACTCCAGGCAAATCACAAACTAAAAGAAAATAATACTTGCACACATACACACATACCCCCCTAAATATATATCTAACATAGAATTGATATCCAGAATATACGAAGAACATTTACAATTCTATAATTAGAAAACAATCCACACTTTTTAAGTGGCGAAAGATTTGGACAGTTTACAATATATGATCTACACATTTCCAACAAGCACTTCAATAGCTATCTATATTTTAGTCTTCAGAGAAATAGGAAAATAATACAATGAACTATTGCAACATACTCCCCATTATGTCTAAAATTAAAAAGATTGATAATACCAAACCTTAGTGACAATGTGGAGGAACAGGAATACTTATACGTTGTTGGTGAGAGTATAAAGTGGCACAGCCACTTTGGAAAACAGTTTGGCAATTTCTTACAAAAATTAACATACACTCATCATAAGACCCAGTAATCTTACTCCTAGGTACCGCTCCACAGAAATGAAAACATGTCCACATAGAATCTTGTATACTACCTGCAGAGCAGGTTTATTCACAGTAGCCCCCAAATTGAAACAACTAAATATTCATCAACATAAATGCATAAATAAATTGTGGTATGTACTTAGTAATATAAATGCATGAACAGCTAATGGACACAAACATATGGATGAAACCATAGACAGAATCAAAGAGAGCAACATCTTAATAAGGAAAGATGCCAGACCCAAAAGGATATATCTGTTTGGTTTCACTTATATGAAATTTTGGAACAGGCAAAATTAATCTGTCATGACAAAAAGTAGATCAGTGTTTACCTGGGGTTGAGGATGTTTCGGGAACTGACAAAAATATTTGAGCCAATTAAAATGTTGTATACCTTGAGTAAGGTAGTGCTTGCATGATTATATATAGTTATCAAAATTCATCAAACATTGTACAAAATCACTATATTTTAATGTTATATTTTAATAAACACTTAAAATTAAAATTTAACTGCATACAATTAATTATATGTTAATAGTTATTATAGGTACACTTTTTTTATGTAAAATTTGTGATGAACCATGGAATTGCAGTTTAATATACTGAATAATTTTTGAGTGTATATTGGCACTGCATTTCATCATATTCAACATTTATTGGACATACTGAATACCAGAAGGTTATTTTAAGGTCTGGAATATAATTTTATTGTTATTTATTATTATAAAAATTTTTAGGTGCTGTAATTTATTTCACAACACCATCATGCCTAAGTCAGGAATTGCATTTCTAATTATTAAAAGTTTTCCCACTGGAAAACAGGATCCATACTGCACTTTCTTTCATGATGCAGTAGAAAGGAAAATTTGGAACAAATGAAGATCAGAAATTGTGCTTAAATTTTTGCCATAGTAATCTACCCAGTCTGAAGTTTCTGAACTTCTTTACAAAACAATGTAATCTAAATCACTCAGAAGTTTCACCATTTGGTCACATGCAAATGCAGGATGTCATCATTTGACATTGTCATGACATTTCAGGAATTTAATAGCCCTGGAAAGAAATATTTTAGTATCAGAAGAGGATTTTTACATACACAGCCTTTCCCAAAACACTAGGTAGCTATATCCCTTTTGTTGAGAAACTGAAACTATGAAATAGTATATTTTATTTTATTTTATTAAATCTAACTATGACAGAGCTACACTATTTCCAAATCTGAAGTTTACCATCTATATGATGTTAGAATAGCATTAACATTTCTCTCTTTAATTTTTTAATTTATAAAATGGGTATAATCATATCTATTAGTACCTTAAAATATTTTAAAGATCATGTAAAATATTTTGATAAATCATGAGCACACAACAAATGTGAAATCTGTCTATAAAAAAGCATTTTGGGTTTTATTGGCTATGAAAAGCAAAAGTTGATTTTGTTACTTTTATAAAGCCTCTTTATTATATTAATAACATACCTAATTCTAAGTTTTAAAATTAGTCCTTAAGTTAGGAGCATGGCCTTAATGGCATATTTCTTGATGTCTTACAAATGATTATTAAGTCATGAAGGTAGAGTTAAGGCAGATAAAGTGTCTAGTTGGGTATTAAGGCTTTTTTGGCCAATACATTTATATTTCTCTACCATTGAAATTGGGAAAAAACTATATTGATATATGTCTTCATGTATTATGTAGTTTAATTTTTTTAATGCTTTAAATAACAAAACAAACTTGTCTTGGCATCACCATGACATACAGACCAATGAAAAGGATGAATGATTAATTGATGGGGTTCATTTACAGGGATATGGTTAACAAATACTCTACCTGGTATAGTGTATTTTAGATATTGGGAAAATAAACAGTGATCAAACTGATGAAAATTTCTACCCTCATGAAGTTTATATTCTGCAAGTGGAAAGGATAGAAAAAATAAATAAGATGTATGTTATAACTTATTTTACTTGCCTCCCTAATAAGAGATACCACCAAAGACAATAGTAATTGTCTGATGGGGTTTTTAAAATAAATAAGATCTTATCAGAAAAAACAACTTACAATTTAAAAACCATGGGAACCTATACGTGTGCAACACATGTTCTGACACAAAGAAGCTAGTGTGAGGGCAAGAATCATGATAGCCAGTTCTTAATATGAGTTATAGTTACTGCACTGCCCCATATGGCAAGTTAATTCTCCAAGTCTCAGTCTGACCCCTGATTAAACAAGCCAAGATACTGAAAATGCAGGCCCTATGAAGATTTGCTATACTTCCAAAGTGCTTACCTCTAGTACATCCCCCCCATGTGGAGGTATATTTGTTGTAAGGGGAATCAAGCTTGATCAAGAGATTACCTTGGGAAAAGGGCATAAAATTGAAGAATAATCCCCATTATTGCCTTTTATACCTTTCCCTTTTTACTTCCACATACCAAATGTATAGGTCTATTTTCTTGGTCTCTGATATATACTATGCTTACTTTCATAAAATTTTATGTCTAAGCTAAAAATCAATGAAATATGCCATTGCTGTTTAGAAATTTTGAAGTCAGTGTTCAATAATTTCCAACATGTGGATCCTCCCATGGATCTATTTCTGTTGTCTTATTATTCCTGGTTCTTTTCCTTAGTATACCTAGCCATTTTTTATTGAAAGCCAACTATTCTACGATGATCACAGAAGCTCTGGATGATTGGTGTTTTTTCTCTCTCATCCTGTTCTTTGTCAGCAGCTACAGTAGGAAGAGATCTCCCCAGTCATTCAGGAACTAAGATGACTTGAGTCAAAGTGTGTACAATCATAAGGCTTGTTCTACCTCTGATTTTAGTTTAATTGCAGGGTGTAGATCTTGAGAGGTCCCAACTGAGAGCCTGTGAATTTTACTAAGGCCATTTCTTCACTCGTCCATTAATTTCTCCACAGTTGTAAGAAGAGCAAAAGCTCCATTTGGGTTTTCTGTCACTTCCTGTTCATTTTCTTAGGCTTTCATCATGAACAGCTTAGGAATCACAAATATTTGTGAAGAAAATCAATGCACAGAATTGGGCTTAATGTCTGTACCTCCTGTTTACTAGGATATTGACCCTGCAAGTCCTGTCTGCTTCCAAGTGGTATTCATGCCCATGAAATAATAAGAAATATACAGATATGTAGTCTCTATTCATGGTTTCTGCTAGCATTTCTTCTAATATTTCATCTTTGCCCTGGGTTCCAGACATGGACCTTTTCAAACCCTTGGAATTTCTTGGGTGATGGGAATGCCTTTTATTTTAATGAGACAACAATTGAATGGGGCTGGTCACTAGAAAAAAATCAAACTACAACTAGCTTGTAACTCTCAACCCTACCTCATCCTCCAGAAACGGAAGAAAAGGCTAGAAGATGAATTATTAATCCATCAT
Source organism: Mellivora capensis (assembly GCA_004024625.1). NCBI lineage: Eukaryota > Metazoa > Chordata > Mammalia > Carnivora > Mustelidae > Mellivora > Mellivora capensis. The sequence goes on along the minus strand of PISX010009808.1, from coordinate 52,745 downwards.
GTCTGCATGGTGAAGGCTCCATAAAAATCCCAAAGTATGATGTTCAGAGAGCTTCTGAGACAGTAATGAACCCCAAATCCACAGGGACAGAAGCTCCTGTGTTTAGGACCTTTTCAGATCTCACCCTTGTATCTCTTCATCCGGTTTTTCACCTGTATTTTTTTTTAGTCATATCCTTTGTAATAAATTGGTAATTATAAGTAAACTGTTTTCCTTGGTTCTGTGAGCCTGAGGAGGAGGTTGTGGGAACCTCTGACTGGTAACCAAGTGGGACAAAAGTTGTGGGTAACCTAGAGACCCATTACTTGTAATGGGATCTGAAGTGGGGGTAGCAGTCTTATGGGACTGAGCCTTCAACTCTTGGGTCTGAACTACTCCAGTTAGTGTCAGAATTGAGCTGAATTATAGGACACCTAGATGGTATTGCAGAATTGGTCAGTGTGGGAAAACACACACACACACACACACACACACACACACACACACATACACATATCTGATGTCAGATGTACAGTGTGAGAGTAAAAGAAAAACAGTGTGTTTTCTGTATATTACCCATTCCATATTAGAGTTGCCAAATTACCCAAGGGGGATACTTGCATGTACAATGTTTGGGCTTATTTTCACGAACTTTCCTTTCTTCAAAAATCACAATCTCTCAAATTCTGTCACACAAGTTTTCAGGTGCCTGAAAAAAATATTCTCAACTATTTTATCCAGCTATGCTTGTTTCTAGTGGGTAAATGATTTTGTTATTAACTATCCCAAAAGAACCAAAAGTGAAAGTCTAGAGTGTTTATGAGTTTAAACATGGTACCCAGAAGCCGTCTTACTAGAAGAAATAATGATAGCAAATTTCTCATCAAATGCCCAAGAACTAGTGATGTACATGATAATAGGAAGATATTTGACAGGAAAGGCATAGGAAGAAATGTGTAATTAATTTCTCCTTCCAAAAGGTTTTACTTTCATTTCTTAATGTCAGACCATATGAACAAGGGCAAAGGAAATTTCATTTTAATTTTCTGTACACTATAACCCTGTTAGATTTTTGAGAAAGTGTTACACCATCATAAATTAGCATTTTAGTGTCTTTCCTCCTGTGCACATAATTAGAGGACTTGAGTGAACTATCATAACTTAGAACAGTATGAACTAATATGAAAAGAGTAAAAAATTAACTCAATGATGGCATTCTTTTTATTTTACCTGGCATTGCTGGATAGGGCCCCCCTCTCTTTCAATTGTCTATACTCTGGACCAATTCCTTGCTAATTTCTCCAAATGACTTTACGTTATTACATTCAGATATACTTTATTCCTACTTGTTTCACTGGAGCATATAGTGTTTTCCTCGTTAAGTGCAGGCTTCTTATCTATAGGATATAGGCATTATTGAAGTATTTAGATCCACCATTTTTGAAGTTTTAGATCCACCATTGATTACCTTAAAGACATAATTTTCAGAAATTTTCAGAGAAATTTTGTAATCACTATCAAATGACCACATTTTTCAGTCAACCCACTTCAAATCCATGGTTAGTAATTAAAACTCTATGCTTTGCAAAGTACAAGTTAGCATAAGCATTTCTTAACTGGCAAAACTTTGTCTTAAAGCATTCATTTCTTTCTGAAAACTATAAATCAAATGGCATTACGATGTACATTGAAAAGCAACCACATTATTTTAATGGCTTTGTTTTATAAATTGCTTTTGAGATATATATGTGACACTTGAAATTTATTTATTTATTTTAATAGGTATATTCTTGCTATTGGTATGTTCAAGGACACTTGAACTGTATGAGATTTCAGAGAGGCAAAAACATGTCATATCAAATACTATCAACAAAGAGCTAATTAGAAATAATTCCACAAATGTTTGTTTCTCTTTCTTGCATGAATAATTTAAATTCTAGTTAAAATTATTTAAATTTCAAAATTATATAATTCACCTTCACCTCACTTATGTTCCTATACCAATATATAGTATCAAACAGCATAACTTTTATACAATCATAAGCATATGATGGTCACCTACATAGATTTCCATTTATATATAAGTATCGGTGAAACATGACATCTTTTACATTGAGTAAGTTATTTTAATCTAACAATAAGTAAGTCGTTGAAGAATAGTAGGATGTCCTATAGTGATAAGAACAATTACTAAAAGTAGGGTCATTAGGATATGATTATCTTTCTATAAAGTTATTTGTGGGCCCATGTACCTATGTATTTGCTTTTAAAAATTCATATCTGTAACATTTTTTATGTTTCTAGTGGTGCATATTATATATCTTACCATATAATATGATACCAGTTAACCATAAATTAATATGTTATGCAGTAAACATTTCCTTCTATCCTTCTTAATAGTGTAAGTGTGGAATTCTCCATAAAATAAATTGTAATTTTTAAAATATGATTTTGCATAAGCTTTCAGTCCTTACCTCTAAATTAGCTTATAAAAATATTATGCTCTAAGGATGTATGCATTCATCATTGATTTTTCTCTCTGATTCCTTATTTTGCCAAGTTTGGGCTCCAGTTACAAAACTCAGGCTCTGTATTTTTCAGTTTTTTGCATTCTTTTTGAGATCAACTTTTTTTTAGGTAGACTATAAATAAAATATAATGGAGGTCAAGTGTATCTCTGATTTTCTTTCATCACTTTTTTCCCCTAAAAATGCTCTTATCTTTAACTAGAGCCAACAAGAATTTAAGATCTACCTTGGAAATTAGGGAACTATGTTATAAATTATAGTTCACTGATTCTCATTGAAACAAATTCTCTTACTCAGAACTAATTTTATATTGTAACTACTCAGTATTTAATAAACATTCTGAAAAATAGTTTTCTTTCAGATTATATGACTGTATGTTAGAAAAAAATGTCTTGTGTTTTTACTGTGAAGCACAATATGGGAACCAAAGAAAAGTTTAAGGTAACCCACAGCCACAGGCACACCTCTTTCTCCTTCCAGTCATTATCCTTTCCCCTGTTATGCAATAACTTTGCATTGAAAACTAAAAAAAAAAAAAAAAAAAAAGAAAGAAAACATTCTGTTTGAATAATATAACTAAGAGTTAAAAAAATGTTTACATACTAGAAACCATATGATGTGAATTTTATATCTAATCTCCTTTAATTGATGTCTTTGAGATTCATACATAATATTATAGGTACAGTGGCTCATTTATTTTTATTGCTGTGTATAAACTTTATCTCAATATTTATTCTCATTTCTATTGTTTTGGCTATTGCAAAGAGATGATGACATTAACTTTCTTGTATATGTCTTTTGACACAGATTTACACAGTTCTGTTGCATATGAGTTTTAAATTGCTGAATCACATATTATGTATATACTCTACATTAGTGTATATCACCAAACAACTTTTAAAAGTGATTTTATAGGGGTACCTTGGTAGCTCAGTCTGTTAAACATCTGCCTTGGCCTCCGGAAAAGATACCAGGGTTCTGAGATCAGCCTGAAGCTAGGGTCCCTGCTCAGCGAGGAGCCTGCTTCTCCCTCTCCTTCTCTCCCCCCACCCCACTTACTCTCACTCACTCTCTCCTGTGTTCTCTCTCTCTCAAATAGATAAATTAAACCTTTAAAAAAAAGTAATCTTATAAATTTACACTAACAAAGAGAGTGAATGGAAGTTTCTTCCATATAGCCTCTAGCCTCACTAACATTTTGTATGTCACACATATAATTCAGAATCTCAATGTAAATTTAATTTGTTTTTCCCTTATTGTGTATTGCCTCGGTTAATGGTCCATTTTTTATGTATTACATTTTATGAAGTACCTATTCAAACATTTTGCTCAATTTCTACTGTGGTATCTGCTTTGTTCTTAATTTATTTGTAATCAAATAGTTCTATATTTATTAGAGATGTTGAAAATGTAGTAAAACCTTCCTACAAAGAAATCTCTAGATTCAGACGGCTTCTATGGTAAATTTTGCAAACAATTAGGGAGAAAATATATCCATTCTATTAAAAACTCTTGCAGAAAATTGGAAAGGAGAGAGTATTTCTCTAATTACTATATGAAGCCAACATTGTCCTGATGTAAAAATCAGGCAGGAACATTCAAAGAAAATTCTATTACAGATCAATATCCCTCATGAACACAGACATAATAATTTAAAAAATTATTCCTGTAAATATTAAAAGTTAATTTAAGAATAAACCAATGTAATAATTTACCATTAGCAACCTAAAAAAGAGATAAAAAGTAGTTAATATTCTCAAGAGATGCAGAAAAACATTTTATAGAATCTAACAACAATTCTTGATGAAAACTTTCAGCAAATTAAGACTAAAATGGAACTTTGTCATATATGATAAAGCTACAGTTAACATCATACTTAATGATGAAAGCCTGGTTTATTTCCACCTAAGATCAGGAAAAGGAGGACTATGTATATTCAAAGTGATAGTGAAAGCTCTTTCTACTGTAATAAGAAAAAAATAGTAAAAGTCATTCAGTTTGGGAAAAAGTAGTAAACATGTCTTATTCAAAGAAAACATAATATTTTGTGTAGAAAATCTAATGAGAGATGCAAAAAACAAAAACAAACTACCAGAGGGGTGCCTGGGTGGCTCAGTGGGTTAAAGCCTCTGCCTTTGGCTCAGGTCATGATCCCAGAGTCCTGGGATTGAGCCCCACATCCGGATCTGTGCTCAGCAGGGAGCCTGCTTCCTCCCCTCTCTCTCCCTGCCTCTCTGCCTACCTGTGATCTCTATCTGTCAAATAAATAAATAAAATCTTTAAAACAAAACAAAACAAAACTACCAGAACTAACTACTGACTTCAGAAATGTGAAGGAAAAAAGGTTGATCTTTTTACTTATAAAAACAAGAAATTGAAATTAATAAATCAATACCTATTGCAATAATATTGAAAAACAAGACTAATAAAACAAAGATATGCAATCCCTTTATATTAAAAATAAGTGTTGCTATGAGAAATTAAAGATCTAAATTAATGAGGTATAGAATGTTCATGGATTGGAGGACTACAAATAGTTTATGTTTCAGTTCTCTCCCAACTGTTGTATAAATTCAACAAAATCCCAATTCAAATAACTACACAATTTTGTAAAAATTAATTCTAGATTTCTTCTGGAGAAGCTACATGAGCCTAAACTTTGAGAAATAATAAAATTGTAAGACTGAACATTATCTTGTTTTAAGACTGTTACAAAGCTACAGTAATCATTGTATTATGGAACAGTCATAAAGACAGATAAATTAATGATTGAACAGAATAGAATCCAGAAACGTACACAAATCCAAAAGTACATAAATGTATGATTTGTGACAAACATTCAAAGCAATTTAAGTGGGGAAAGTATAGTTTTTTCTTTCAAGAAATTGTACTGAAATGATCAGATAGCCATTTGCAAAAAATATAAACCTTGATACATACTCCATACCATATACAAATTTAACATAAAATAGGTCACAGATCTAAATGTAAAACTTAAAACTATAATATTTATAGGAGTAATCTATCTGGGTTTGGAAAATATTTTTTTACATATGATACATAAGATATGGTATGTCAAAGAACAGTTGAGACCTTATGAAAAGTAAAACCTACTCCTTAAAAGACACTGTAAAAAGGGGCTGGATTTCATCTCAGGCCATGATATCAGGGTTGTGAGATCGAGCTCCACATAGGGCTCCACACTCAGCATGGAGCCTGCATAAGATTCTCTCTCTCCCTCTTCCTCTGCCCTTCTGCCCCCCGAGAAAATTATTATTATATTTTTAAAGTAAAAGACACTGTAGAAAGAATGAAAAGACAAACCATAGAATGAAAAAAAATGTATTTGCAGGTCATATATCTGATAAAGGACTTGAATCTCAAATTGATAAAAACTGCTAAGTGATTTGTTTAAAAATGACTATAGCCTTCTCAATATATTGCTCCCACTTTTTTGGTAAGTGATTTTTTTGGTCTAAATTTATAAAACAATTTTCCTTAATACCCTTATATTTTTATCCATTTATATTCTGCAATGGTGCATTGGCAATCCCACACTAAGACATTACAAGTATTAATGACAGTTCCATACCCAGAGGGAAAGCGAATTGACTAGAAGACTGCAAGCCTAATTGCCATTTCTGGAGTATTTCCATTTTATATTTCTCTGTGGACTCTATTTTTAGTGCCAATAAGTCACATCAGGTAATGTTGATAAAGTAATTGATTGCATTGGTTTCAATGTGCTCTGCTTTATGTCTAGAGGAATGAACAACTTTATTTGTAACAACTGAGGTTTATCAATACCCTTACCCATTTAGAACTGTTTTGTGAGACATCAAAAATGTTGGTTAACTCGTATGATGCAAATCACTTGGGGAGACTAATTTCTACCTTAAATGGCATATGTTCTATCTTTCTGGGTAAATGAAATATTTTTATGGAAAGAAATGAAATCTAATTGGCTGGATTATAGCAGTTGATTTGACTTCCATACTAATTTGAATTATCTGGCATCAGATTAAATATATTGTTTCACTAGTTTGCCTGATATTATAAGTAGCCAAAAAAACATTGATCTAAATAAATGGCTTCAGAGACCTTCCATAGAAGTTGAATAATTTGTCTTTGTTGGTTGAATGCCCTGGGATTCTGGGCACTCTCTCAAACCCAGAATTTCAGGTGGTTGTGGTAATGTTGCCACCTCTTCACTACCTTATAATCACACTTAATTAGTCTCAGCAGGTGGGAGTAGCTGGCACAGTTGAATAGCTCTACTCCCTCCACCAACAATTGGCTATTTGTTCAGCAAATGAAAAGTACTCAGCATGAGAAAGGAACAGACAATAGCTAGGCAGTAGCTGGTGTTCTACCAAGTCATCTATTCTTTTTTTTTTTCCACTATAGAATTTGTCCTTTTTTAAAAGCTAAAATGGTGTATTTACCTTTCCAGGTAAGTAAACTGTGTGTGTGTGTGTGTGTGTGTGTGTATACATATACACACACACACATATATATATATATATATATATATATATATATATATATTCATATATTCAGTATGTATCTTTTATCTTTTAAAATGTATGAATTGAAATTGGATTATTTTTTTCTTGGCTAGTGAAAATCCTTTTCTTTCAGATTCCTACTTTAATGAAAAAGAATATATTAAATATAGTTTTTAAAAGAATGAAGGGCAGGGCACCTGGGTGGCTCTGTGGGTTAAAGCCTCTGCCTTCAGCTCAGGTCATGATCCCAGGGTCCTGGGATTGAGCCCTGCATCAGGCTCTGCTCAGAAGGGAGCCTGCTTCCTCTTCTCCCTGCCTGCCTCTCTGCCTACCTCTGTATGTCAAATAAATAGATAAATAATTTTTTTTAAGATTTTTTATTTATTTATATGACAGAGAGAGAGACAGTGAGAGAGGGAACACAAGCATCAGGAGAGGGAGAGGAAGAAGCAGGCTTCCCGCTGAGCAGGGAAGCTGGATGTGGGGCTGGATCCCAGGACCCCAGGATCATGACCCGAGCCGAAGACAGACGCTTAACCATCTGAGCCACCCAGGCGCCCCAATAAATAAAAAAATCTTAAAAAAAAAAAAAAGAAGGGCTTTGTAATGTTACACTGTGTTCTAGACATAAGAGACATAATAAAGACTTCTGGAAACCTCCCATTGAAATTCTTTAATAAGTATCTCATATATTTATGTATATATATGTATATATTATTAGTTTACCAATATAAAAGCAGAGAGAACCAGGACTACTTCTGAGTTTGAAATAAAGTTTTTTCCATTTAGAAACAATGACAATTTGTCAATGTCTGATTACCTCAAAATGACAGCACATTTTTTTTTCCCTTTGGGTCCATTAAAATAATGATTTTTATAACTGAAAGTTGTTTATTAAGATAATTACTTACTATAATTATTATTTTTATTTGGTTAGTTTTATAATAAGCCTCATTTTATTCATTTAGGTGTCCTTTTATGTATTCTTTAACATTATTTTATAAAATAGAGGTTTTGTCTAGGGAAATACATTTTTTTTTAAATTCCTAGGCAATTTTGGAATAGCAATGTGACAAAACTAATCTATGGCTTCTGGTTTGAAGGGAGAAAAGTGGTATCTTATATAGACTAACAGAAAACTTGAAATTTATACTATTAACAATATTATTGTGAAAAATTTTATTAATGCCTGAGTCTATGTAATAAATTTTCTAACTGTTATTTTCTGGGACTTTTCTAAGAACAATCTTTGTTTATAGGAATAATCAATTTCTCTTTCCCTCAAAAAAACTATAAATCAGATAAGGAAAATAGAATTGTTAACATATTTTAAAAGAGTAAAAATAAACGTGAATTGTTTGGGCACCTCTGAATTAGAATAGGTTATCGTTTAAACAGTACTTATTTAATATACTCATATATAATATAGCAAAACATTTATGTGTTAAAATATGTGCTAATGCAACTTATAAACATTTTCACTGCAGTAAATAAATTCATGTACTTGTGATACATAGCTTGGATTTTCAGAACTTAAATATTCTTCCCGTCTTTCAAATTTTACAATGAGCATTTTATTTGTTAAAATGGATACAAGATGAAGGTGGAAGTTCTGAAGCATAGAAATAGGTAAACTTCCACCCCTGGCCTCAAATACCGGAAGTTGACTAATACCTATGACTGTATGTTTGATTTTCCCCAATTCCGTATCCCTCTGTTACACAGACGTAACAAATACTGAATTTTGTATTTATCACTGCTTTAACTAGAAAGAAAATTTTGCCACTGTGCCATATTATCTTTTTACAATACAGCATCAGCTGTATCTTCTCATATGTTTTCTGTCCCATCTGAAAGAAACCTAGGTCTATATTTTTTGACACAACTGTGAATAGCATTTTGGGCTAGACTTTGATATGGAGAAACATGTAATATTTAGAAGGAGGAAGGAAACCCCATCAATTGCCAAAGATGATTTTTAACTTCATATATGTGTTTTAATATAAATCATCTATTTGATATGACTACCAGCCAGTGAGAATGCTATGCATTTTCCTGAGATTTCAGCAGCCACCTGGTATTCTGACATCAACACAATTCTCCCTGCCCTTTGCTTCCCCCCTCTTCAAGGAATTCTATAAACTTTAAATTTCCTATATTAATTTCTTTCTGCCTCCCATAGAGATGTTTCTGTGCTTCTGTCTGTACCTCAATGATAAACAATGTATATATGAATCCAAAACAAAATGTAGTTTTTCTTTTATTTTTTTTTGAGACTTAGAAATGGATATTTAAGTCTAAATTGTCCATGACTTGTTTACTCAACATTAAATGTCTGTTATTCATCTATGATGTTTTATGTAGATGTGGATCTTTAATATTTAAGTTTGTAAAATCCCCCTTGTATGAGTTTAGTGCTATTTCTTATCTACTTTTTGTATTGATAAACCTTTGATTTGTTTCCACTTTTATTTTTCCATTTTGTTGTCTGTTTGTTTGTTTGGTACTATAAGCAAGATGACCAGCTACATTCTTAAGAAGTCTCCTGATCCATGTCTGCAAGTTCCTCTAGTTTATATACACAGAAATTAAATTACTAAAGGGGGGAGCCAGTACTTTCAATTTTAAGCAGTGATACTATATTGTTTTCAGAATTGATTACAATGCGAGTATACCAAAGTGTTCCTCTCTCATATATTTGCCTAGTAATGGCATTGATGTCTTACTGGTTATTGCCAATCTAATAGATTTAAACTGGTATCCTATTATAGTCTTAGTTCACACTTATTTAATTATTGATGAAGTTCAATATTTTGTCTATTGTTAATTATTTTATTTTTGTGAGCTATTTGTTAATATGACTTTGTCAGATTCTCTGATATATTATTTTTCTATTACATATGAATTTGTTGGAGTTTCTTATACTCTCAGGTTATAATCTCATTGAAAATGCACTTATTTCAAATAATTTCTCTCATTTTGTAGTTTGTCTTTTCACTTCCTTTTTGATGTCCATTGAATAAAAGGAACTTTTACAAGTTAGCTTTTTATATCTTATTTAGCAAAATCTCTAATTCCGCAGACATAAAGATATCCTCTACTCTCACAGAAGTTTTAGATTTTGATTTTCATTTCTTTGATGTAATGTAGACCTTCTCATCTCTCTTCCATGTCTTTTGATCTCACCTTAATATTTTTAATCTCTTTATCTCTCTGTGGTGCTTTCCAGATATCTGGTTCTCTCATCAGTTAATTATAGTCTTATTTTAATCTAATAAGTTAGGTTTTTGTTTTCCATGATTATACCATTCATTTCTAAATGTATTACGTTAGGGTTCAAATCATCCTTTTTATTTTTAATGACATATTGTTACTCCATTACTTATATTTCTTCTTTTATTCTTTGAACATGTTAAACATACTTATTTAATATTATAAATTATAATTTCAGATATCTGAAATCCTTGGTGATCTTAACATCTTCTTTATTTTTTCTGACTCTCACTCATGGTGGCTTTTTTCTTGTTTTATTTTGTTGAATTTAATCTGTGTATAGTCTGAGGGTCTAAACTGAGAAATCTTTAGCCCAAACAAAAAGGATTTAAAATATCACTTAAGTAGGAACCACACTGTGCTGATGAGCATCTGTTCACAAGGAGTTTGAGAAACTGGCTGTGAGTATTTGTTTTTTGTTTTTTGTTTTTTTCCCCAAAAATCCATCTTTGTATCATGTTAGCTCCAGTTTTTGTTTTGTTTTTGTTTGTTTTTTAAAAGATTTTATTTATTTATTTGTCAGAGAGACAGAGGCAGACAGAGGGAGAAGCAGGATCCCTGCCTAGCAAGGAGCCTGATGCAGGACTCAATCCCAGAACCCTGGGATCATTGCCTGAGCTGAAGACAGATGCTTAACTAACTGAGCCACCCAGGTTTTCCTTGTTTGTTTGTTTGTTTTTCAAGTAGGCTTCACATCCAGCAGGGAACCCAACATGGGGCTTGAACTCACCACCCTGAGATCAAGACCTGAACTGAGATCGAGAGTCAGATGCTCAATCAACTGAGTCATCCAGGTGCCTCAGGCAAGCTCCAGTCTTAAATATTGGGCAGGTAAGGTAAGTTTCTCATCAATTATATCATAATTTTATATTTTGGATTAATGAAGTTATTACTATCTTTTGATTCAAGCTCCAGTCTTAAATATTGGGCAGGTAAGGTAAGTTTCTCATCAATTATATCATAATTTTATATTTTGGATTAATGAAGTTATTACTATCTTTTGATTCCTTGCCAGCTTCTTTTTTTCCTTGTCAATTTAATCCTTAAGTGAGTTAAAAATTATAGGACTCCTAAAATCATAAAAATAGACAAACTGTGAGAAAGATAAATGATAACACACTTAAATAGCCTACATAATACTATTTGTTAATATTATTACATATAATCTACAGAAATTTATGCTTGTTATTTCCATGTTTTTGTCTCTTGATTTGTCGGTTACTTTATTATACATGTACATGTAGACTGCTCTCTTTACAGGACCACAAAGAACACTCAAAGATAGTCAATCATCTTACAGATTACCTAAAGAGACCAGAAGTCCATAAAATTTGGTCTGTGAAATTAGGATAATCTATTTAAGATGTAGGATAACAGTGTACATGAAATCACTCTGGGCAACTTTGGGTAAATTCTAGTGGAATAAGAAGCCATCCATCAAAAGAGCTGAAAATTACATATAGTGAGAGGTCTATATGACAGCTAATTAGGAAAGACATACTAGATATATTAAAATAAAGTATAAAAACAAAGTAATGTCTTCAATTAGGAGTATGCTTGGCATAACAGAGCAACAGGAATTTATTTATCTAACTATGAAGAGATATTCTTCCAATATATTCAGTTTTAATAAGTGACTTTGTTAGTAAAATCCCAATTGATATCTCTAAAAGAGTTTTTGGTAAAATCTGAGAAAATTTCTAAAGTCCATCTGGAAGAAAACCCAATATTATTAATAACTACCTTATTTTGGGAAAAAATTTAAAAAACAATGGATTATTAAAGCTGAGGAAATATGCATCCCTCAGGTATTAAAATATATCATTAATATATTTTATTATATATGTTATATATATAATCTATATAAAAATATATCATGAAATTGCAAGAGTACAGTGTATAGTTTTAAGGAATGTGAAAACAAGTTAAAAGGATAAAACAGGAATGGTAGAAATAAAATATATAGACAGGTTTTCAGTTGTGTGTAACCAGATGCAATCATATCTGATAGTAAACTTAAAGATAAGAACCTCTTAGTTATTCTAAAGCATATTAGATTTTTTAAAAAGTTTTGGACCTTTCAGGAATAGGCAGGTGCTAAATATTCTGCCAGTCTTCTACACATGTTGATCTGCTTAATGGAGTAATTTAGTAATGTCTGCCAACAACCACAAATTTGTTTTTGGCAAATTTTATTTCTTATATTTCTCCTTATATTTATATTCTTCCTATATTTCGTATTGTAAATGAAAAGTTTAGTTGATTCTTAAGCAACTTCCAGGTCATAAGTACATAAAGAAATTCCTAATCTGTTGTGACAATAAGACATAATTCTAATTTTTCAAAGTTTTGGCAAGTTATTTAAATAAGTAAACAAGGAAGGAATTTTTTCCCACAATGGAATGTCACTTGAGATTGAAATTTTGCTCCATATCTGAAAAATCACTTAATTTCTTAAAAAAAAAGAAAAATCACTTAATTTCTTTCATACTCCCAGCAACTGCTTGCTTTTCTTATGTTTTTATACATCTGAAAATCAACAATTTTTTCTTTTTTTCATTTTAAGCTATCTATCACATTCAAAGTGACATACCTTAGGATGTCTTTGGTATTTTATCATTACATTTAACTTTCAAATTTTAATCACTTGTATATAAAACTAAAGTTCTTTTACATTTTAAGCTATTGACTTTTAAAATGTGAAATGCATTTATTTTCTCTAAAATATTGGGTTTTTCTTTCTGACCTTCTTATTCATAATTGTGGCACTTTCTTTCTCAGAGAAAAAATTACTTAATTATTTTAAATAATAATAGACATCCCATTTATCTTAATTTTATGTATCAGTATATTTATATTTATACCTATTTATATCTATCTATAAACTTTGCCTACTTTTAATTTGTGTGAAAAACTAGTTATTTCAAGAAACCAAGTCCCACAGTAAGCGAGAAACAATAACAAAAGCTAATTTCACCATGTTCAACAACAAAGGAAGTGAGATTTAATCATTGCTGTGAAAATTATGACAGATACACATGACGGTAACTATTTATTTATTTATTTATTTATTTTTTAAACGACTATTTTTTTTTTAAGATTTTATTTATTTAACAGATCACAAGTAGCCAGAGAGGCAGGCAGAGAGAGAGAGAGGAGGAAGCAGGCTCCCTGCTGAACAGAGAGCCCCATGCGGGGCTCGATCCCAGGACCCTGGGATCATGACCTGAGCTGAAGGCAGAGGCTTTAACTCACTGAGCCACCCAGGCGCCCCGACGGTAACTATTTATTAAATCTGAAAGAAAAATGGGGGCACTTGGGTGGCTCAGTCAGTTATGCATCTATCTCTTGATCTCAGGATCATGAGCTCAAGCCCTACAATATGCTCCATGCTGTATGTGGAGTCTAGTTAAAAAGAAAAAATTTTTAAAAAATTTAAAATAAAAATGAAGTAATATTAATGAGCGACAATTTGAAAATAAAACTTTACATTTACTGAAGTTTGTAAAGTAAAGCAGTAGCTTGAAGAGCATAGCTGTAGAAGCTTCGCATATAGAAAATATAATGCATACAATGTTGATCATTTATAAAATTAAGAAATGTGCAAGTATTTAACAACTTAAGAACTAAAATGATTTTCACTATTACTTTTCTATTCTTGTTAAATAAAATATTTAATTGGTGATGAATATATTCAATCTGAGATAAATGGACAGAAATTACTGATTTATTTCTGGTTTATGTTAGACTTAATTTTAAGATACAGACAAAAATGAATATAATATGCTAAATTGCTTTATAAACGTATAAGTACATCTGCCACTTGGTGTGATTCTAGCAGTAATCACTTAGGATATATCTGTGGACAAAAACCATGGATATCTAGCAGTGGGCTGGAGTTGGGAGGTCTTAGTTTATGAGAACAGATTGTTAATTATTTAGGATATTTGTTAGCCATTCATTGACTACAATCAGCCACAGTGGGAATATTCACACCATGAAAATCATGCAAACAATTCATACCTGGCCTTCTTCTTCTTCTTTTTAAGAGCTATTTTACCCATTGCAACTATCCCTTTTCTAGCACAGAGAGGCAGACAATAAAAATATGCATAATAACTAAATATACCATATGGTATGTTAGATGGGATAAGAGGTAAGGTTAACAAAAATAGAAAACAGTGGTAGAATTGTGAGAGAGTAAGAAGAATTGTGAGAGAGAATTGTGAGAGGTAAGTAGTTTGCTGTGTAAAATAGGTTAGTGAGGGTAGTCTCATCAAAGAAAAACAGGAAGTGTTTTAAGGAGTTAACCATACAAAAATCTGGAAAAAGTGTTCTGGGCACAGAGAACAGGTAGAAAAAAGACTTTGGTTTGAGATTTTGCCTGGTACATGTGAGGAATAACAAATAAGCTATAAACTGAAGGAAAGTGAGCAGGGCAGAGTAGGAGAAAAAGCAATCAGAGAGGGAACAAGGTCAGATCAAGTCATCTTCTAGAAGCTGGAAAGAAATTTTGACTTTTCCCTCTCTCTCTCTCTCTCTCTCTTTTTTAAGAGATGGAGATAGGGAGGTGGGGGGAAGGGTATAAAAATCTTAAGAAGGTTCCACACTGGGCATGACTTTTCCTTCTTAATGGGATAGAGAACCTGCAGGGTTTCAAACAGTGACAGGATCTAATATGTTTTAAAGGTAACTCTAGCTTCTATGATGAATGGGAATTAGCATGTGGGAGGCACGTGAACAAAACTGGAAGAGCTTGCATTAGGATATATCCCATAAGGATAGCAGTTTCATGAGAAAGGATAGCAGCTTACATCAGAGTAGGAACAAAGAGACATGATAAGATGTCCTGGGATTCTACATATATCTTAGAACTAGGATTTAGATAGCTAAAAAGGATTTAGTGGTAGCAATTGCACATGCCTTCATCACTATTAGCTAATCACTTAAAGGTGGATATTCTGAAAAGTTAAGCTTCAGTTGTGACCAGTGAGTTGCCTTTGGCATAAAATTTTCAAATGCATAGTTTTTTATGATCATTGTGACCTAGGCTTCTCACTTTTGTGGCGAGCTTAATTTTGGAATTTTATAATTTTTGAAAAATTAGTTTAACTTTTTTTTTCAGTACTTCTGAAGAGTTAACAATATCATTTTGACTTTGAGCTAATTCAAAGTTTTATTACATTTCTGTTATCATGTGTCAGGAGATGTTCTTGTTCATCAAGAGTGTCACTAGCACTATAATTAATATACCACCAACCTGAGACCATTGAGAGGCTCCACATTGGGTATCTGTGTATTATTCATCTTATAAGTCAATATGTGTTTTTTACTAATGAATTGAGGTGGTATAGGATTTCTAATTTACTTGAAACTAAGATTTATATTCTTTCAAGTCCCTGGCTCTACTAATAGAAATCTACTTCAGGGCACATTTCAAGGTACATTAGACACCATCAACTATATTCACACAATGCTTCCGTTGTTGAAACATTAAATGACCCCCTCCTCAACCTGAACACAGCATCTAGTCACTGTGGAAATTGGCAGTTAGCAGAAATCTTTCCTAAAGATGTAACAAATGAACTGTGTCTGAATTAAGTAATTATTATTTCATACATAAAATGTTAGTTCAACCTTCAGAGGAGTTTTGCATTCAGGTAGCTTGCTATACATACTGGAAAAAACCTGAACTCTATAAAAATAGCTGAAGAAAGGAATCATCTCAGGACATCTTTATCAAACAACAGTCCCATATGATGACTTTTGATATTTGGCAATAATTTGCTTGGGGATACTTCTGATGTGGTTTGGGAACATAGTGAGGTTCAGTGGGGTGTGGTCTGGAGCTGATGACCAAGAAAGAATTAATGAGATGTCTTTGGTACAAAATGGTGGTTTATTAAAGCATGTGGACAGGAGCCATGGGCAGAAGGAGCTGCTGCACTGGGGTGTTGAGGAGTAGCCAATGATATACATGGGAATTGGGGGAAGTGAGGAAAAAGGGGGATACCTACAAGATACTGGAGGCAAAGCCTTCTTATATAGGTATATACCTATATATGTACATATATAGGTATATGTATATGTGTGTGTATATATATATGTATATATATATATATGTACCTTATATGTATATATATATATGTATATATATCTCTATATGTATATATGTACCTCTTATGTATATATATGTATATATAGGTATATATATAGGTATATAGAAATATATATATTTCTGAAATTGAAATGATCACATAATATATGAGATTACTACAACTGAAAGAGATTTTAGATGTCACATCAAAAGTCTTACCTAAGGAATGTGGTACCTAATACCAAATGGGGTCATAAACCATAAGCCAGACACACAGCAGTAGTATTGGAATTAAGTTCATCTTTCCTAAGTTCATATTCTGTGCCACTTGAGTCATGCCATAGTGTATCTTCTGGACTTCATTATCATTTCCAAATTTGTTTGGGGTATCACATAACAGTTTTCTATTCTGTAGTTCCACATCAGAATCTTATTGGATATTGGTGAAAATATTAAGAATTTCAATAAAACATTTCCAATAAGCACAGTAATAATTTTAAAAAAATATTTTAATAATTAAAGTAAATACAAGGTTGAATACTATATATTTTGAGTTATCCCTTAGTAGCATTACACTTACAAGTGATGACTTATGTTATATGTAAATTAATTATTTTAAGAATAAGGATTTTTATTTTTATTTTTTAGTGCACCCCTCCCTCCCCTTCACTGAAGGATTCCTAAATCTAATAACGATGGCTTTCAGTAAAGTGAATATCTGTGGATATTTGGCCAAGTTAAATTGCTTATGGAACATCATAAATCAAAAAGAAAAAAATACAATTCTGATAAAAACTTGTGAGATGGTATGTAGTGGTGTTGAGTTGGACAATTAAATATATATATTCTCTGTATATCATAAATAGTGACAAGCTAGAGAATGCTTACTAAAGGCCATATAAAACAAGTCCACAGCTAATATCATACTCAACAGGGAAAACCTGGAAGCTCTTCCTCTAAGATCAAGAATGAGACAAGAATTCCTACACTTGCCACTTTTATTCAACATTTTATTAGAAGTCCTAGGCAGAGTAATAAGGCAAGAAAAAATAAAATGCATTTAAGTCAAAAAAGAAGTAAAACTGTCACTATTGTAGTGGATGCAATACTTACTATACATCGAAAACTCTGAGGATTCCAAGAAACTGTTAAAAACACACACACACACACACGCACGCACACACAAAACAACAACAACAAAAAAACTAATAAATGAGTCCAGTAAAAGTGCAGGACACAAAAATCAATATACAAAAATTTGTTGTGTATCTATAAACTAATAATGAGCTATCAGAAAGAGAAATTAAGAAAACAACCTTATTGTTGTAAGAAAATAACTGCATAAAAAAGAATAAAATACTTAGGAATAACTTTAAGAAGGAGAATGACCTACAAGTTTAAAATTATGTCATTAGGGTAAGAAATTGAAGACACAAGTAAGTGGAAAGATATTTTGTGCTTATGGATTAGAAGAATTAATATTATTAAAATGTTCATATTACCCAAAGCAATCTATAGATTCAAGGCAATTCCTGTTTAAAAATCTAATGGCATTTTCATAAACTAAGACAATAGTCTTAAAATTTGTGTGGAACCATAACAGACCTTGAATAGCCAAAGCTCTCTTGAGAAAGAAGAACAAAACTGGAGATTTAATGCATTATGCATTTATTATTATTTTTTTAGATTCCACATATAAGTGAAATCATATGATATTGTCTTTCTCAGTCTTAATTATTTTACTTAGCATAATGTCCTCAAGGTTAGTCCATGTTGTCTCAAATGGCAACATTTTATTTAAAAATAGAAACAAAACCTCCAAATTCATTACATAATTTTAGATAAGAGCTCTTGAGTGCAGCTAGGGGGAAGATATTCCTTATGTACAGAGGAAGGTCCATCAAAATAACATCAGACCTGTCCACAGAAACCTGACAAGCCAGAAAGGGCTGGCAAGACATATTCAGGGCACTAAATGAGAAGAACATGCAGCCAAGAATACTTTATCCAGCAAGGCTGACATTCAAAATGGATGGAGAGATAAAGGGTTTCCAAGACTGGCAAGCTTTAAAAGAGTATGTGACCATCAAGCTGGCACTATAAGAAATATTAATGGGGGGGGGGCTCTATAAAAGAAGAAAGAACCCAAGAGTGTCATAGAACAGAAATTTACAGAGACAATCTACCGAAATAAGGACTTCACAGGCAACATGATATCAATAAAAATGTATCTTTCAATAATCACTCTCAATGTGAATGGCCCAAATGCTCCCATAAAATGACACAGGGTTACAGATTGGATAAAAGAACAGGACCTACCTATATGGTGTCTACAAGAGACCCATTTTGAACCTAAGGATACACCCAGACTGAAAGTGAAGGGATGGAGAAGCATGTTTCATGCCAATGGGCCTCAAAAGAAAGCTGGGGTAGAGATTCTCATATCAGATAAATTAGATTTTAAACTAAAGACTGTAGTCAGAGATACAGAAGGACACTACATTATTCTTAAAGAGTCTATTCACCAAGAAGATCTAACAATTGTAAATATTTATGTCCCCAATATGGGAGGAGCCAACTACATAAGACAACTGTTAATCAAGATAAAGAGTCATATTGACATAAATACATTAATAGTAGGGGATCTTACCTGTCACTCTCAGTAATAGACAGATCATCCAAGCAGAAAATCAATAAAGAAACAAGAGCATTTCATGAACACAGAGAATAGTATTGTGGTTATGGTGAGAGGTGGGGGATGGAAGAAGGGGGTTAAAATGTACAAACTCCCAGTTATAAAATAAATAAATCATGGGAATGTAATGTACAGCATAGGGACAGTTAATAATACAGTATTGTATATTTGAAAGTTTCTAAGGGAGTAAACCTTAAAAGATTTCATCACAAGGAAAAGGAGTACAACTTGTACAGTGATGGATGTTATCTAGACTTATTTTGATCCTTTGACAATACATACAAATATGAAATCACTATGTTGTACACCTGGTGAAACCAAATGTATGTGTCAATAATTTCTAAATACTTCTAGAAATTTGCTGAAGTACAAATTAATGAAGTCTTTGATGATGCTTTAATCTGTAACTTAACTATCAAGACCAAAAAAAATCTCACTTTGAGAGCCTTGAAGTTATCAGTGAGCACCAGCTATAAAGGTACACATTTTGTTTTAGATAGTATGATATTTCCCACTGTTGAAGAGAAGAATTTAAATAAAATTACAAACTAAAACTCATCAAAAAAACCCAAAAACCAAAAAAAAACAAGTTGATGTTTCTGTCTAGACACCACTCACTGCCCAATCCTACAGTGGTTGATTTTCAGATAATTAAAATCAAAATGTCAAATGGGATCAAACTTCTTAGTGCAGGCTGACAATGTTTAGGCCTTAGCATAATTGCACAAATTTGCTCAGTACACACTCATTCAGAAGAGATCTTGAAAGGAATCAGGTGTTTAAAGAAAGTGACAAATCCACAGAATCAGAGGTTATTAACAAATCTGAAATAGTAATAATAGATTCTTGTCTGTCTTTACATTCTTTGTCATCTCTCTGCCAAAGTAAAACACTCTTTTCTTCAAAAGTGCTAACATAACCAGGGGGTGTAACAGATTGGGGTGCTAACATAACCAGGCTTGAACTTGGCCAGTACATGGGGACCAGCTGAAATCTTCTGATAGGATTCAGAAAGACAGGTCTTGCACACCTTGCTATCAGCCTAAAGGTTCTTCTGGAAGTTGTTTCATGGCTTGAGAATGGAAGAGAGCTGGGAGTCTGGCTCCATAGAATCAGAGGAACCAGGCATTCCTGGCTTCTTGTCTGGCTTCAGTCTCAGTAGGGAGGGGGTGCACAAGGTAGCTGAAAGTAGATGATTTTCAACACAGACAACTAACAGAGTCTTTGCCTCACTTCCCTGCATCTGGAGTAAAGCCCTTAAGATAAACGTGAAGAATGATGGCAAAGGAGCACAATGGGTTACAAAAGAAAACAAAGTAACAAAACAAAATTCTTGGAAAGTGCATAGATTTCCTTAGCCTCCCAAGCCTCTGCCAGTGCAGAGTGCTCCCAGTTTCCCTGTGGGGAGGAAGGACAGGTGGCCAGACTTAAGTTTCTTGGGATTTTACAATCTATGGAGTAAAGCCACTGCCCAGGTGGGATAGCTACTTCAGGCTACTGTTTGTTCCTCCTGTCAAAAGTTCAGAAATAATAGAAGTAAAACCAATGAATCACAGTAGTAATTAGTTTAAGTTTATTGTGCATACACCAAAAAGACAGTTTATGAACTGGAAGCACTCAAACCAAAACATTGACTAAGGCTCAGGGGAGTGTTATAATTACACAGTGAGGAGTCAGTGACTGTTTATTCTTCATAATGACTGGTTATAATATCAGAATTTTCTTAAATAACAAGGAATTGATGGTTACCTGTATCAACCTTGGGAAATAATTCAGGTTTTTAGAGCCGTTTTTACGAATTTTAGAGCCATAAACAAGTAATCATGGAGGTCAAGTTGGTCTTGCAAAATAAGCTAAATTAAGCTTTGTAAGACTAAACTGGTTTTGCCTGCTCAGGGAGTTTTCAAGCCTGATCTCCATTTGTTTTTCATATTAACACTTATGAGATAACAAGAGGAGCAAACAAGCAGAAAATAGCTGCCCTCTTCACCATTAGCTGGCTTTGGGTAAGAGCTGTTATGTTCTGGAAACAGAGCTGCTTTTAAAAGTATTATTAAAGTTTGCATTACAAATAGGTAGAGTCAATAGCTAGGAACTCCATAAAATTTAAGGTGAATACTTTTCAGTTTGGATCTCTAAGTTCAAGGCAGAAGCCAGAATACCCCAGGTATATGTGAGACTAGAATGAAGAGTTATTAATTAAGATGCAGAATACGGGGCGCCTGGGTGGCTCAGTGGGTTAAGCTGCTGCCTTCGGCTCAGGTCATGATCTCAGGGTCCTGGGATCGAGTCCCGCATCAGGCTCTCTGCTCAGCGGGGAGCCTGCTTCACCTCTCTCTCTCTGTCTACTGTGATCTCTCTCTGTCGAGTAAATAAATAAAATCTTAAAAGAAAAAAAAAAGATGCAGAATACAAAATGGTTATATGTACAAATGATACCTTGGAATACAAACTGAGAAATAAATGCTTGTTACAGAACACTAGTGTGAATATCTTAGAACAGTCTATTGTCAATAATAGCTTATCTCTCCCCCCAACCTTCTTCAGACCTGGGATGCCAGTGTGAAGACCAAAGTTGGGAATAAGTGTGTGGAGGCTGCCTGGTAGCTCCTCTTGCTGTGGATTCAGAGCATCTGAGGTAAGAGGGAAAAGGGAGGGCAGCTGTAGTGTGGGACTCTTGGCTTAGAGGTGAGAACTGTACCCTAAACTTACTGATAAAACGCATCTTCTGTGTGCTCAATGCATACATGGTAACTTAGTCTTTGATTTTGTAAGAGTTAGAACATTGAAAAACAAAATGAAATCTATTAGAATTTTAAATATACATAGCAATTGAGTGATTTTCGTGTTAAAGCAAAACAGTCATATTTTTCTTCTCACTTCAAAATAATTATAAACATATTAATGCTGCAAAAATAGCACCATTTCTTTCTTGAATCATTTAAGATGGTTTCTTACATAATCTTTTACTGCCCGTGAATACTTTAGTATTGAATTTCTTACAAATATATTTTTCTATATATCCATAATACAATGTCAAAATCAGAAAATTAGCAATGATTCATGACTATCCTGTGATCTTTAAGGCCCTTGCAAGTTTCCGTTATCACAGTGTCTCCACCATTCTGTTTAGTTGTCATGTCTCTTTGTTTTTCTTCAGTCTGTAACAGTTAATTGGTTGTTTTTTGATGTTTATGACTGTGACCATTTTGGAAATCACAGGCCAGTTATTTTATACTGTTCCTTGATTTGGGTTCACTTAACATTCTATTAGATTCACGTTACACGTTTTTGCCAGAAACATGGTAATGTGATATTGTGTTGCTTCTGGTCATGATTTTGGTTTGTTTCATTATTGATGATATTCAGTTCAATCCCTTAATTACGATGGTGCCCGAAAATTCCTTTATTACAAAGTTACTTAATTTCCCTCTGCAGAAAAAGTACTTTTAAATGTTTTTATTGAGGTATATTTTATCTTAAAATGCCATAAAATTTACCCACTTTAAATATCTTTAAATATCTCATTCAATGACTTTTAATAAATTTGCCATAATTTTTTGAAAACCATCACAATAATCCACTCAGAATATTTCC
This sequence comes from Mellivora capensis, assembly GCA_004024625.1. Lineage (NCBI taxonomy): Eukaryota > Metazoa > Chordata > Mammalia > Carnivora > Mustelidae > Mellivora > Mellivora capensis. The sequence goes on along the minus strand of PISX010009808.1, from coordinate 30,068 downwards.
ATCACCTTCAAAAAATTGATATGTACACTTGTAGTCAATTATCATTCCACTCCCAGCTGGAGGTAATCAACTGATCTACTTTCTTTGAGGCTTGCAAACAACCTTTTCATCAAACTTTCACTCACAATTTTGAGAACTCATTGATGTTTAATGGCTACTGTATTTGTTTCAATATGCATTCCCCCAATGACTAATAATGAGCATCTTTTTGTATGCTTAAATGCTATCTATGTATCTTCTTTGGTGTGTGTATGATAGAGATTCTGAACGTATAACTGAACTTTTGGATCCTTTTATTGAATCTTGAGTTCTTTGTATATTTTCTATATCAGGTTCTTTACCAGATTAAAAAAATATTGAGAATAATTTCTTCCATCCTGTGACTTTTCCGTGTTTTAAACGGTAAATTTTGTAGAGCAAGTTTATAACAGTAATACATCAAATTTGTCCTTTTTTTGTTTCTTCGTGGATCATGCTTTTGCTGTTATATCTAAAAACATCACTAAGCCCAGAGTCATGTAGATTTTCTCATGGGTTTTATTCTAGATGTTTTATATTTTTGCCTCTCATATTTAAGACTTTGATATAATTGAGATAATTTTTGTATATGGCAGAAGGTCTATATTCTTTTTCTTTTGCATATGGATATATAATTGTACCAGCACATGTTTTTGAAAAGACTATTTCTTTTCTCCATTGAATTATCTTTGCTCTTATGTCAAAGTTCAGCTGACTGTATTTGTGTGGGTCTGTCTGTGTTCTCTCTTCTGTTCCATTTGATCTATGTGTATATTGTTTCACCAATATTATGCTGTTATGAGTACTGCAGCTTTATAATACGACTTGAAAGTAGGTACATGGTGTCCTCCAACTTTGTTCTTCAATATTGTGTTGACTAGGTTTAGTCCTTTGCATATCCCCATCAACTGTAGAATCAACTTTCAATATCAACAAAATCGCTCACTGGGATTTTGATTATGGTTGCATTGAATCTGTAGATCAAGTTGAGAAGTGACATTTCAATAACATTGTGTCTTCTAACACATGGACAAAAAATAGAGTCCATTTATTTAGACCTTTCTTTATTTCTTCCTTTGGTTTTACTGCTTAAAGAATTATTATTATTCTTTTTTAGATTTCTATGTAAGTATTTCATTTTTTGATGTCATTTTAAATGGTACTTTCCAATTCTAGTTGTTCATTGCTGGCTTATTAAAAAGGAATCGACTTTCATTTATTTCATTGTATCCATTGACCTTTGCCAACTCACTGTTTAGTTTCAGAACTTTTGAATTTTTGTTTTGATTTTCTACATAGATAATCTTGCCATCTATGAAGTTTATGTATCTCTTTCCTAGCTATATACATTCCATTATTTCTTATCTTACTACTTTAGCAGGGATTTCTAATATTAGGTTGAAAAGCAGTGTTGAGAGAATACTTCCTTGCCTTATTCCAAATTGTTAGGGAACAAGTGTTTCATTTCTCATCATTAACTGTAAGTTGTTCTGTTTTATTTTGTTTTACATATTCCCCTTACTAGCTTATTGAAGTTCCCCTTTACTCTTGTTTTTTGAGATTTTTCATGATTTTTTTCCATATAGATTATTACTAAATGGCTTTTGTTACTTGATCTGATAAAATGATAATTTACAAAGATTGCTTCACAAATGTTGAGTGAGCCTTGCATTTGTAGAATACATGAAACTTGGTTTTGATATATCATCACTTTTACATATTTTGGGGTTTGATTTGCTAATATTTTGTTAAGGATAGTCATGTCATTGTTCATGAGAAATGTTGGACTACAGTTTTCCTTGTTATGCCTTCATATAGTTCTATTATAAGTCTGACATCATGAAATGAGTTAAAAACTATTCTGTCATATTTTCTGGATAAAAAGGCTATACTCTGTTAAGTGTTTGGTAGATTTCACCTGTAAAATCTAGAGTCCAGTACTTTCTTTGGAGGGAGAAAGGGTTTAAATTATTGAACATATTTAATAAAGAGCTATTCAGGCTATTTCCCTTAATATAATAGTTTCCCTTTTAACAGTTGGTATTCTTTAAGAGACTGAAAGCCTCATGTATGTTATCAGATTCGTGGGCATAGAGTTGCTCATAGCACTTACACATTTTTCTTTTAATGCCCACTGAATAGAGTTAGGAATAACTCTAATTCTTTTTTATTGAAGTATAATTGATACCCAGTGTTATATTAGATTCAGATTTACAGCATAGTGATTTGACACCACTACACGTTATGTGACACTCACCAGTACCATTGACAACATTCCCTATGCTGTACCTTTTATTCGTTCCATAATTGGAAGCCTGTATCTTGACTTCTCTTTACCCATTATGTCCATTGCCCCCTCCTCTGGCAACCATAAGTTCTCTTTGTACTTATGGATCTGTTTCAGGTTTTTTTGTTTTGTTTTGTTTTGTTTTAAAGATTCCACATGTAAGTGAAATCATATGGCATTTGTTTTCCTGACATTTCAATTATCCTAATGCCTTCTAGATCCATATAGCAAATGGCCACCTTTCCTTTTTATGAGGAAAATTGTATGTGTGCATCTATATATATGTATATATATAGATATACACACACATACATATACTACCTTTTCTTTATCCATTCATCTATTATTGGACACTTCAGTTGCTCCAATATTTTGGCTATTGTAAATAATGCTGCAATGAACATGGGGTGCATATCTTTTTGAATTAGTGTTTTAATTTTCTTTGGATAAATACTCAGCAGTGGAATTACTGGATCATATGGAATTTATTTTTTTTAAGAATTTATTTATTTATTTGACAGACAGAGATCACAAGTAGGCAGAGAGGCAGGCAGGGGGGCAGGGGGGGAAGCATGTTCCCCTGCTGAGCAGAGAGCCCGATGCAGGGCTCTATTCCAGGACCCTAAGATCATGACCTGAGCCAAAGGCAGAGGCCTAACCCACTGAACTATTCAGGTGCCCCTGGAATTTCTATTTTTAATTTTTTGAAAAGCGTCCATACTTTTTTCCAGTGGCTAGACCAGTTTACTTTTCCAGGAATAGGGCAAAGACTTCCTTTTCCTCTGTATCTTAACACTTATTTCTTGTCTTTTTGATTCTGGCTATTCTGACAGGTGTAAGACAATATCTCATGGTGGTTTTGATTTACACTTCCCTGATGATTAATGAGGCTGAGTATCTTTTCATGTGTCTCTTGGCTATCTCTATGTCATCTTTGGAAAAATGTCTATTCAGTTCCTTTGCCCATTTTTTAACCCGATGATGATGATAATGATGATGATGATTGATGTTGAGTTGTATATGGTCTTAGCTCCTTATTGGATATATCATTTCAAATATCTTCTCCCATTTAGTAGTTTGCTTCTCTGTTTTGTTGGCTGTTTTCTTCACTATGTAAAAGCTTTTTATTTCACAAAAGCCTGATTATAATTTTGAGGATATATAATTTTGAGTATGCAATGTAAAAGGTTCTTCCTAGAATATTTTTTGAGCTACATGAGTTCCATCCTTCTGAACAGTTAGAAAAGGAAAGGGGACATTATGTATTGACATCCTTTCAATCTGTACTCAGTAATCCTAAGTTTTATAGTGTGTCTACCTACTTCATCTCAATTAAGACTCATTACCCATTAGTTTATATTTTGCTAAGATCTAAGCCATAGGACATATGACCAAAATATTACTGCCCTGAAATTTTAACTTCAAGAAACACAAAATTAATGAATGAGAATTATTTTGCTGATTTATAGTGATCCATATAATGTTAATTTGTGATTAATGGTATGCTATAGCATGACAAACACAGTCTAAATAGAGAAATAATAATTCAGCAGCTAAAGATTCTGATAAACACACTTCACTTTTGTAAAGGATTTTGAGATAGTGTTCTATGGTTGGGAGTTGGTGTGTAGGAGTATCCCTAGGATCAATGGCTATGGAAAGGAAGGAAGGAAAGTGAGATTGGGCAGATAGAAAAGTCAAATTCTGATATAGGCCCAAAACCACACAAGGAACTCCAGAAGTAGAGTGCCTCTTCATAGTTGTTGAAAGGTAGGTTGAAATTTCCAGGCTTTTTTAACCCCATATCAGTTAGTCATAGGACGGATGTAACCTGCCCCAGAAAGGAATGTGAATTTGGTCAAAGTAGGTGAGATGAACCTTGAGAAGGCTGACAGAAAAAGGATATAGGCCAGCAGTACATTTACCAACTGGCACAAGCCCTTCATTAAAGGGATTCCTTAGTCAGTTAGAGCTGCTGTAATAAATATCCTACACTGGGCAGTTTAAAAAACATTTCTTCCTCACAGTTCTGGAGGCTAGGAGTCTGAAATCAAAATGCCCCCATGGTTGGGTTTTGGGTGAAGGCCTTTTTCCTGGTTGTGTTCTCATATGACCTTTCTTGGTGAGTACACAAAAAGATACATTGTGTTTCCTTCTCTTTTTTTAAGAGCATTAATCCCCATCATGAGAACTTCATCCTCATTAACTAATTTAGCCATAATTACCTCACCAAGGTTAGGGTTCTGCATATTAATTCTAGGCAAATGCAAACAAACATTTAGTACATAGCAAGGGGATTCTGGATAGCACATCATGACATAGTCTCATTAATCATAAAAAAGTAAAATATGTCCATTATATTCAGAAATGATAATATATATCTTTATATCATAATCTTGTAGAAAAGATAAAAACTTTAAGAGTATAATTCCTGAAATTTCAGTAGATAAAATAGCAGCTTACTTTCAAAATGATAAACACTGGCAAGATTGAATCTCCTTAGAATATTAGCTTAATTACACAAATAATATATGTTCCCATTAAAAAATTCCAATATGGTAGCAGTGTAAGGATAAGAACAGAAAGTCTTCTTCACATTTTACAATGTTAATTGTGTTTTTCCCTAAAGTAAATGGTTTTGTAAATTGTCCATAACTTTAACTATGACTTTTTATAGATTTTAAGTATGTTTTAGTGTTAGTATTTTTAAATATAAAAGATTTTAATGAAAAACTAAAGCCCATGTTCCTACAGACTTTCCATTCATCCTCATATTTGGCTCCATCTGAACACCTGATTTAGTTAACAAAAGTCCTTTATTCCTAGGCTTTCTAAGGTTCAGGCAAGGTTTAGTCTGCTGCATCCCTCCATTGCTGCCTTAAATTTCAATTTCTTCTGCTAAGTAAGTTACTACTTGCCAACCTGCATTAAAGCTTCCAGTCTTCTTTACTGCAATCTCTCCTGTTCCCTTCGATTTTGTAATGTTTGTTGGTATTTCAGAAGGAAATAATATTAAGAATGTGTATTAAATTTATCTTGATTAACTACAACAAAGCTGTAGACCCAAGAAAGTTAGTAGTGTAGTTCAAACATCTGAGGGCCTGGGAGCCAAAGGGATGGATTCCAAGAAGAACCAGAAGCACTAAGGGCAGAAAATCATAGTATCAGCTCAGTCAGGAAGAAAGAAAATTTAATCTTCCTCTGCCCTCTTTTTTTTTTTTTTTTTTTTGATTCAGCCTCTCAACAAATTAGACAATGCCCACTCACATTGGGTAGGCATTTAGATGCTTTACTCAGTCCCACCAATTTAAATGCTAATTGTTGGGGCCGATTCCATGTTAAAACCTGTTAAACCCCTAGGGCCTGCCTGGGCCTACTTACCCATAGTGACTCCATGTTGCCTAGGTAGACATTTTGTTGTTTAATAAATGCCTCAGCAGTTACTGATATCAGTTCCAGGTAACTGTTGCTAAAACACACACCTAAAACAAGGCCAGACAGGTGGAAACATCCAATCAGCCAAAGCCACATATGTAAAGGTCTGCGGTTGTGCCCTATAAAACTAACCTGTAAGACCAAGGAGGGGGGGTCGCTCACTTCGGAGGCGGCCCTGGCCGATCAGTCTGACTTCTAATGCTTGCATAGAATAAAGCTTTACAAAACTTTCACTTTGTCTCAGCCTCGTTCCCCTGGCCGGTCAGTCTAACTTCCAACGCTTGGCATAAAATAAGGCTTTGCATAACTTTCACTTTGTCTCAGTTTCGTTTCTTTGATAACGGACCCAACACTAATCTCAGAAATATCCTCTTAGACACACCCAGAAATAATATTTAACCAGCTATCCAATGGCCCAATCAACTTGATATATAAGACTAACAATTCATCACTGTTTAATCTGAAGAGTCAGAGAATCAGTGCCAAGATCAGCTTTCCAGGAGCAGAAACCTCTGGAGCCATAAACCAATATGAACGCTTAAATAGTAACTGACAAATTAATGGAAACAGAGTGTAGACTAGCATCATATAGTTAGTTATTCCTGGAGGCCACAATCTTAATGGGTCCTCTACAGTTTTCACACTTCACTGTATCCATAACAGTAGCCTACTCAAAGAGATAAGCTATTGTTGACAATAGACTGTTCTAAGATATTCACACTAGTTTTCTGTAATAAGCATTTATTTCTCAGTTTGTATTCCAAGGTATCATTTGTACATACAACCATTTTGTATTCTGCATCTTAATTAATAATTCTTCATTCTAGTCTCACATATACCTAGGGTCTTCTGGCTTCTGCCTTAGAACTTAGAGATCCAAACTGAAAAGTATTCACCTTAAATTTTATGGAGTTCCTAGTGTATTGACTCTACCTATTTGTAATGCAAACTTTAATAATACTTTCCCAAGTTGTCAAGGTACTATATTTGGACTTTGCCTCTGAGATGGGGTCTACACTTTCAAATAATTAGGCAGGTCCACATATTAGCTAAAGAGAATTTTATAAATGTTTGTTTTATTGATACCAAATGTGTATGTGTCTCTCTCACACATACATACACACACACACACACACAGGAGTCTAGGAAAGATATTAAACAAAAATTAGCATTTATTACATTAATTATAAAGGACGGAAACACTATTACCCCTGTTTAACTGTTTAATGGTAGATTTAAATGATTAGTGGACCTAATTTTTAACGATTTTCCAGTTAGATTCTAAATAAGTAATGTAGAGTATCAGGCAATTGGAAAAACAAGATCACAAATTGTTTTTTTTTCCTCTTTCATGAAAAGCATTTACTTCTATATACATGCACTGAAGAAATCCATGCAAATCACTTTTCTTTGTTAATACCATTTAATAATAATTCTAACAGCTTGGAGCAAAAATTGAAAAATTTCATGCTTATTTCTAACATGTTTATGTTAAGAACATGTTAAACATAGGACAAAACGTACAGTGTTTATGTTCAATTTAGTCAAACAGTTACTGAATTACAGGCTCTCAAGTTTGGAATTCTTTATTTGCAATGTAAACTAAACAACTAGTATTCTATATATTTGTTACAGGCTATTTGTTTTGTTCCAAAAGAATTTGAAGCTTGCTAACTCAGGTCCCATCAACAAACCATACAGCATGTTTCTCATCATTCTTTTATAGGAAAATACCTTAACAATTGTTTTTCCTTTTGGGGGTTTTTCTTTGTTATTATTTATAAATAGTTTTTTTTCTATTTTACAAAAATCAAATAATAGCTATACAAGTAAAAAAAAAGATAAAGTTAATGCAGCTTTCCATTATGTTTATGGGCTTCACAAAATTGTCCTCTGGATATAATTTTCTTAATTGTTAAAATTACACTGAGTATTATAAAATCCCATTACATGCTAAATAAAACAGATTTTCTTTAAATGACAAGCTAATTTGTAGTGCCATGATCAAATATAAACTAACTGTAGGTAAGAAACTGGTTCTTCTTTACTAATATTCTGACTTTTCTGGCAATACTGTGCTATTTTAAGTTATAATAAGGTTAAAGAAACTTCCTTGTGATTTTGTGCCCATATGTCTTTATTCTCAAGTCTGAAGTGTATATTAATTTGCTTTTTAATAATGAACAGAATAACCATTTGCGATTAATTAAATTCCCAAGTAGCTTTAGTAAATTTAGTAGCATAATGATTATGAAGATTTATTCAAAACATGATTTTTAAAACATACTTGAGGTGGTTCAAACATATCATCTAGAAGTTTGTACTTCATATTAAAATTAACTATAATTTGAGGATTTCAGTGCTCTCATATATGCTGTGTTAACAATCTCAGGGTTTAACTTTCTTGTCAGTCTTCATCTTACTATTTTTAAGTAAAAATTCCTTCTGGTGCAGAAGATAAAGCAGAATAGTAGTTGAATGTATTCACAACTTCTTTTGCTATATTATTATCTGTCTGTTTCAACATACTTTCTAGTGTTGTTTTGCTTCCAAAGGCAGCTAAGAGAATTAATATTAATGGAATAGTGGTAGAATTATAATGAAGTCAGACAAATTATTGATAGAAGAATAGAATAGATGTATCTTTACTTTCAGAGTGTGTCATACATGGATGGAACTAGAGGGTGTTATGCTAAGCAAAATAAATCAGAGAAAGAGAAATATCATATGATCTCCCTGATATGAGGAATTTGAGAGGCAGGGTGAAGGGTTTGAGGAGTAGGGAAGGAGAAAATGAAACAAAATGGGATCGGAAGACAAGCCATTAGACACTCTTAATCTCATAAAACAACCTGAGGGTTGCTAGGGAGAGGAGGTTAGGGAGAGGGTGGTTGGGTTATGGACGTTGGGGAGGGTATGTGATATGATGAGTGCTGTGAAGTGTGTAAGCCGGGCGATTCAGAGACCTGTACCCCTGGAGCAAATAATACATTATATCTTAATAAAAATAATTATAAAAAGAATATGTCATAAAAGTAACAATATTCTATTAAATTTGTAAGTAGAAATTTTCAATTAATTACTATAATCTCTCTAATCACTTCTTCCTAGTATATAAGCAAATACTGGATGTATTTTCTAAAGAGAGTTATGACACATTTTTGATTTTTGTTTCCATTCAATGATTCTCCTGCCCTCAGGGTCATGTTTACACATTTAATTTGAACCTTTACTAGTTTTTCTGTGAAGAAATCATCAGGTTAAACGAAACTTCTCCTTGCCCTGAGTCTTAATCATCATACATTCTCATTCAGGTTGTGTTTCCTGTGTTTATAGAAAGGTCATTTCTTTGAAACACATATATCTAATCTCTTTCCTAAGGCTATCATTCTTTAGTGTGTGTCTGTGTGTGTGTATTTAAACTACCTAGTTGAAAATAAATGGACATATCATGCTCTCTTTAAAGTTTAATAAAACAATTAGAATATAATTATATATGTACACACACACATAGAACTCAGAGTGTATACATCAATGTATTTGACTAAAAGAATGGAAAGACACAAAATTGTTGACAGTATTTGTCTCTGAGGGAATATAAGATATTTATTTACTCCTCTATTTAATTCTTATACATATGAACATTTATTACATTTTAAATATGAAACAAAATCTTTACTAGAGAATGATCTTTACTCTTATCTTTTATTTTTGTTATTTATTATTTTAGGTTTATTTCTTGCAATGTACATTTTTGTATATAAAACACTGATGTGTTGAATAACAAAGGAGAATATCCCCAAATACTTTGCCTTTTTGTTACAGAAAACAAACCTGCTAACAAATAAAATCCATCATTTGGAGGCAGTGACATGGGCAATGTCAAGTAGTCAGAGAAACCATTCTTTTAGCAAAAACACTGATTACTTGAGTCAAAGAATATGCATGAAAATCACCTGTAAAACTTGTTACATATTTCTGTGGTCCAACTTTTTTTTATTGTGATTTATTTTTATTTTCTAATGGACCCCAGAACAATCCTTTAAGTGCCAATTAAAAACCTCTGATCTTATTATTTATGTGACTCTAACTAGTCGTTCCTATTGGTCTTCTGTTAAAATTTATCAGTAAGACCCTTTAGATGTAGATCAACCATGGAACAAAGGTAAAACTTTTGTATCTATTTTAACATATACCTTACTAGCTTTTAATTATCTCTTCTGATATCAGTATCAGTAATTCCAAGGGTCAGTGATTCCTAGCATGCAGAATGCTGTCTCTTACTTCTGTTCCAAGAACCTGTTTCTTATCACATATCGTATTATACAGAAGTTTTTTTTAAGTAGTCTCCACAGGGCTTTAACTCCTGACCCTGAGATCAAGACCTGAGCTGAAACCAAGTTAGATGCTTAATTTACTGGGCCACCCAGATACCTCTATACAGATTTTTTTCTGAGTTCCAGATTATTCAGAGTATGGAACAATGTTGCCAAGTAGGAGAAGAACTGGGTAGAGCAAAGAATGCTCTGAAAAAGGACCATCAGATAAATGGAAGGATTTTTGTGTGGATTTAAAGTATGATCCCCAAAAGAGGGCATTTTGACAAAGTGCATTTTTTATATGTTTATTTTTTGACAAGTCTTAATTCCAAATATCTGCATGGTTCCTGTAAAATTTGCAGACTGTTTGGGCATTATTTAAATCTAGAATCAATAAATTAAAATAATAATTCCAGAAAAAAGTTGAAAAAAATAGAATCTATTTGTAAGGGAAGATTCACTTTTAATTTGTCCATTTGCTATTGCATTCACTAATTTTCCTAGAATTTTATTATACTATGAAAATCATACAGGAGAGAAATTGATTTGGACCAATATCTGAAATAATAAATTGAAATCACTTTAGATATTGAGCCATAGTGAACTTAAAAACATATAGACTTTTCCTGAAAACCAGGACCAAAAAAAAAAGTGGGGGGTGCAAACAAACAAAAAACCCAGAGTAAAGGAAAGGTACTCTGTTGCTTCCTTTCCTGAGGAATTAACTAACTGCATCTTGCATTCAATTTAAAGGAATCATCATTTTTCAAATAGGCTACCTGGTTTGTTTCTCTATCCCCTGAGGTAAATTTGATGTTTGTGAAGCAAGTACAGTTCTCACTGGCTTTTAGTTAAAGTCACAAAACTTTACCCTCTTTCTCATCCATTGCAGCAAAATTTTTAGAGTGTATCATTTCCTTCGAGTTTCATGTAATGACTCAGTGCTAGCAGTTTATTCCTTTAGGCCATCGATTGCTGTTTCCAGATTATTAACTTTCTCTGCTAATTTGTTCAATTTAGACTTCAAACCTTTATGCCCTCTTTGCATACTATCCATCTTTTTGTCAATTTTCATTAGTAGGGCTTGACTGCAAAGCCACTAATGACAGACAGTTCTATTGGTTCATTTGATTGCTGTACTACTCACAGAATGCTCCAGGTATTGGCTGGGAAAAAAATCTTGGTGTAGCATTTATATTGATAATTTTCCTGGCTCCTTTGATCTAATTCTAATCATTCTAAAGCTCTCTCAGTCAAAGCACATAAATCACATACCTTTCCTGCAGATAAACCGTCTTGCATCTTGATGACTGAACATCTGGATCCAGTCTGTTTATATTTCACTTCATTGTGTGATGCCAGGTTTACTTTATTTCAAGAAAGTTATAATGAGGTTTTAAAGATTTGCTGAGTTGATCAAATTAATTGATTTTCAATCTTCAATGCCAAATCCCAGTGTGGTGACACATGTATTTTAAGATACTGATAGAAGAGGTATAATTTAGGGTCAGAATTTACTATATTAGTTAATGAGTGAAATTGAAATGAGAGATGAATTTTTTGTTTATGAGACCTTTGCATTAAGAACTATGATCTCTAATGATCACAGTTTATGTTTTTTTAATATTCTGGTAAGATCAAGTTTTAGGTATAGTTCTTTACATACACATTTTTTGTACTTAGCAGTACTTAGATATGTGTTTAAGTAATTCATGCTGTAAGTAGCGTGTGCAACAGTCCTCAAATATGTGAATCAAAGTAAAGTTTAAGAAATCATTATTATTTAGTATCAAAGGTTGTTAAAGAATTGATACCTGTGATAAACCATTGATCACAATTGTTTTGCTGTTAATAAAACATACATTTCTTAAGACATAAAAAATTCAAACCGTCTGCGTGTACATAAATGCAATGCAGTATAACTGAAATGCCGTGTTTCTATTACGCCATTATGAAATGTTAGGAAAGTCTTTGACACTTCTTATGGCTGCTACCCAGAGTTACATGATCCACGGTTAACATTTAGGAATATTTTCTCATTCTACATAGGACATTTAGACTATAAAAATGTATTAGAAGAATGTTTTACATTAAGAATTAACATCCCACCAATGATTCCATGGTATTCTCATGTTTCTATTCCAAAGTGTAGCATATTTCTATAGGATATAGGATATATTCCTACAAGATCGCAGCAGGTAGGGGTCTCAAACATTTGACTGAAGAATGTCATTGAAAGCTAATACAAATAAAAGCATTTTTTAAATCAGAAATTCTCTGAACTTTGCAGATACAATTATGTTTTTATGAAGTAACATTCATATATGAGGATGAAAGGACATACATTTTTACGTATCTATGTTTTGTTACAAAAAACATATGCACAAAGTTAAATAACATGTGCTTCAGTTCTACTTACTTTTTTTTGAATAATAGTATCTTAAAAAAATAAGAAGCTTAAAAGATTATAAAAGTCAGGTATCCTAATGCTTGTTTCTAGTATAGAATTTAGTTTCAAAATTTTCAATGGATCAAATTCCAATAATTGGTCATATTCCTTGAAATATTTGAGCACTAACATTAAAAATTAAAACTAACAAGTTTTTTTACCTCCATGAGTGGATTAAAATGATTTCATAAGTACATAAAATAAATATGCTTTATCAAATATTCCAATGTATTGTTTTTCACAACCAGAAGTTATTCTGTTGGCATATATAAAATTCCAAGGCTCAATATTATTATCATAATGTGAATAGCTAAGATTGATATCTGAAGGCTCAGTATAATGTAAGATCATTTTATATAAACTTTACAATAATAACAGATATGTCCATACTAATAAAACCAGAATAATAATTCAAAAACAGTAAATTTTCATTAGCATATGTATTTAGAAATGGCATTCCAAAATAGTCTAGTATTAAATTAGAGTAGAATTAATAGTCCACCTACATGATATGTGTCAAGACTCAAGATATCACTAAGAAACACATTAGGTCAGAAACAGAAGGCATTTTTATAATAGCATGCAGTTGGTAATTATTGCAATTTACATTAAATTCTCATACTTCTTGTTTCTTCTGCTTTGTGAGAGAAGCAGATACAGAGTAGTTAAAGCCAATTTTTGTAGCTTCAATAAAATATCATAGACTGAATTTAAATGGCAACTTTATAGAGTTAACACAATAGTTTTAAAGAAAGGTTAGAATATTGAAAAATCAATGAATCATTCATATCCATCAAAGACAGTAGTAGCATCTGATTTATTGATCTTAGATGTGGGGGAAATAGCTTTATTGTCTTGATAAATTATTTTAAATAAACATTACTAACAAATTATTTTTATTACTATTTAGAAAGTCTGCAAATTCATAAGATAACTCAATTTTTCCATGACTGGCGTTGTATTTAAAACATTTGGATCTACATCTATGATGTAGGTAATATAAATAGCTGCTTTTAAAAATATCAGTCTTGACTCAAAGCAGACAACTCTGTTCTCTGCATTCTCATGAGTCAAATGGAAACAATCACACCTCTGCCTGTTTTCTTCACAGTCACAGAGATGTCCTCACACCCTTGTCAAATATGTTCCTGGGGGATAGCATATAAATCAAACTTATGTAAAATATTATATTTTTGTTCAAGACTCAGTTAGGAACCTGTATCTAATCATTCTAACCCCTATAGTCATGAGAATTCCTAGTTTAGTACTAGCAAGTTAGGCTTGTCAGTTCTGTTCTTGGTATTATTTTGACCTTTTTCTTCCAGTCTCTTACTAAGTTCCTGTCACTCTCCAAGCTCCTAGAAACTCATGTCACTGCCTCTAAAAACCATCCTTAGAGACAAGTCCTCTTATTGTCCTTTGCCAGTATTAGAATGGCATCTTTAAGATGAGTCAGTGAGTGGGGATTGAAGCAAGAGGCACAGTTCAGAAGACAGAAGTTAATGGGGACAAAATGCCAGCAAGGTTCATACAATAGGTTGTGTCTGGAAGGAGGAAACTTCACTGTAAATTTGAAGCTACAGAACGACATACAGGGTCTCAAAAGAGAATTAAATCGAAAAACATGTCCCAAGAATGAAATCAGATTTGTAGATCTGTATTAGTGTTCAAGGTCAGAATCTAAGGATAAATGTCAGATCCTGAAGCTCCAACAGCAAGAATTATCCATCTATTCCTTTGATTTGAGATAATTCAAGTCTTCACCAGCCATCCTACACTTTGAGAATTGGGGGATAGGATATGAATTATTTGGAAGTTTTAAAGAATTTTAATCTATCAAGGAATATGAGAATTAATGAAGCACCTTTATTCTTATTCTGTCAAAGCTTGCTTGTGCAAGACAGTAAGAATATAAAATATGGAGACAAAATTTCCTTCTTTTTATGGATAAAAAGATATTATCTTTATTCATTTATAAGGTTGTTTCCACATCTTGGTATTTGTGAATATTGCTACAGTAAGCATAAAACTGCAAATAGCTCTTCAAGATCCTGATTTTGAATATGTATATCAAATATTTGAATATTTGAATATGTATATCAAATATTGATGTATATCAAATATTTGAATATGTACTGAGAAGTGGGATTCCTGGATCATATGGTAATTCTATTTTTAATTTTTGAGAACCCTCGATACTGTTCTCCATAGCAGTTTACATTTCCACCAACAGTGTACAAGGGTTCCGATTTAACAGCATCCCCTCCAACCCTCATTATTGTTTTTGTTTTCCTTAGCAATTGTCATCCTAACAGGTATGGCATGATGTCTCCTTATGCTTTTGACTTGTATTTCCCTGATGAGTAGTGATGTTGAGCACCTTTACATGTATCTTTTAGACATTTTATATCTTCTTTGGAGGATATCTACTCAAGTCCTTTGTCCGTTTTTTTTTTTTTTTATTGGCTTATTTACTTTTCTGCCATGAAGTTGTAGGAGTTCTTTATGTATTTTGGAAATTAACCTCTTAGCAGATATATAGTTTGCAAACATATTCTTTTCCACAGGTTGTCTTTTCACTCTGTTAATTATTTGTTTTGCTTTGCAGAAGCTTTTTACTTTGATACGATCTCATTTGTTGTTGCCTGTACTTTTAGTGTCATATCCAATAAATCATTTTAAAGACCAATGTCATGAAGCTTTCTATTTTAATGTAGCAGAAAATCTAGTTTTCTAAAACACTGATAGGATTGTGGAAAACATTTCTAGTGTTCACCTTTTACAAATGGGCTTGATGAATCAGGAACAGAGAAAAATTTGAGAAAGTATAAATAATAGAAAACTTCAGTATTGCAATGTTATAGATATAAGATTATCTCTTAATGATAGAACTTAACATATTTATTTTCTTAAACGTATCTCAAGGATACTATTATTTCCATTCACTAATTTTATCTTGTGCTTTTTATAACAAATCCAAACTTTAGATTAGGCATATATACAAAGTATTACATACTGGAAAAATGTCCTTGGTCACGATGGCTGCAAAACGTTATTTTATATCCTATCAATCACCTAGAGACTAACTATAAAGAAACAAAATTTATGCTCCATGAGATATATAGTTTAATATGCATGTAAAGCACTTTAAATTTAGTTCCAAATTTAAATTTGAATTTTCATTAATGAGTCTTATTATTGCCTCAAATACACTGATGGTGTAAAATTTATTCCTCAGACATCTCATATGATTTGATAGCTCTGCGTTGTTGCATGGAATATTTCATCTACCTGAAAGCTTTTCCTATGTATCTCCTGTCCCTCTTTTCCCCAGTCTTCGCTGGGAAAACTGATGGCTTTTAGTATCTACTTAGAATTTCTTTCCAGGGCTTTTCTATCTGTGATAGGATTTGTTTGCTAGGATTCCATATGTTTTTTGTGGAACTTATTTACATCACTCAAAAAGTACTATAGTTACCTATCTTTCTAGGGAAACTACAAGCTAGCTATCTGAGGGTAGAGACCATGTACTTCTCAATCTTTATATTGCTAGTAATTTTCTCAATACTGGACACATATTAAGTACTCAATGAATATCAAGTTCTTTAATATCTGTATTGCTTGTTTGACATGGAATTTATATTTTCCACTTTGAGTTAACTTCTATTTATAAACATCAATTGTAAAATTATATAACACCAATTATAAACTAGTAAGAGTAAAATTATTTCTTACAAAGCTGCTTATACTTCCCGAGAAAGTTTAGACTGAGGATTATTTTTAGTTGAATTCAATGTTGATTATTGGGCTAAAACTATATTTTCTACATAGTAATTTGCTAGATTTGTACAAAGTTCTCTCCAATCCAATGTTTGAAAGTGTCAGATTTCCTCATTTTGAGATTGGTTATTTTTTTTGGAGGTTTATGGGTTTTTAAGGAATTTCTAATTGAATAATTATGATTTTCATTGTTTCCCCTAACAGGTTTTTGTTTGTTTGTTTTGTTTTGTTTTGTTTTGTTTGTTTGGTTGGTTTGGTTTTTTATGTTTGCTTCTTTGAGTTTTATCCTTTTTTAGAAAGTTTTTATGCTAAAAATAAGATGAATGGGCATAATTTCCCTCTCCTTTATTTATAGACTATTCTCTGGTTTGTGGGGAGTCTGTTTGCCTAACTTCTTATGTGTAGTTTAAAAATATATTGTTTGGGGCACCTGGGTGGCTCAGTTGGTTAAGCATCTGCCTTAGGCTCAGGTAATTATCTTAGGTCCTGGGATGGAGCTGAGCTCCCTGCTCAGCAGGGAGCCTTCTTCTCCTTCTCCCTCTACCTGTTGCCCCCTCTCCCACCTGTACTCTTTGTCAAATATATAAATATAACCATAAAAAATAAAAATATTGTTCAAATGCAAGAATTTATACCGAGTGTGGAGCATGAATTCAAGTGCAACATTGGCAGTACTAAGAATGAGAGTAAGGGCTGTGTGCAGAAGGAGAAGAGACAAATCTCAGGAAGACCATGAAGCCAGAGTTGGCAAATATATCATGGAAAAGAGAGTCAAAGGAAATATATATAGATCAAAAAGAAATTCATTTATCTCTCAGGTATTTAGAAAATGAAGTTTTGATCATGTTACAGTGAAATTTCAACATAATTTTTCTCCAATCTCCTTTAGGTCTTATTGGGTATGAACATTCATTGGACCATTAATATGTATTGAGCATCCACTATCTGCCAGGGACTTTTGTAGGCACTAGAGATCCAACAGTAAACAGAACTTTCTGCTCTTAAGAAAGTTAACTTACATTGTAGTGGAACTTAGTAGTATTTATAAATAGTTGTAGGTAATTTATATTTTTAAGTTAACAAAATTATTGTGGCTCATTTCACATTAAAAATATAGCATAATTACAATTCAAAAGACAATAAACATTGAGCAACTGTGTTCAACTTAGCTTAAAAATAAAATATTACAATTTTTTAAATTAAAATAAAATATAACTAACACTGTTGAAAACTCTTGTATTCCTTCCTCTGTCAATGGGCTCTCTTGCTCAACTATTGACCCCAATAGTTAATCCAGAAATGGACAAGACCGCTTAATTCATGTTCTAACTGAAGCCCATTCTTCTTGCTTCTTATCACACTTCCTTGAAGCATTGACAAAAGTATTTTCCAATAACCAGAACACATCAATCCCCAGGACAAAAAAGACCTGATAAGAATGGGATGACTGGAAGACTTACATCTCACACATCCCTACCCCTCTCATGATCATTTGCTGAACACATATCAACACCACCCATGATCACACACTCTGACTGCTCTCTTGCACCTACTTCCTCTAACCTCTCCTATAAAACTCTAGGTGTCCATTTTTCCATTGGAGAGGTTACTTGTTAAGCCTGCCACCTCCCCTGGTTACCAGCATCCAAAGTAATAATTCTCTTTGTCTTTTCTAAACCCTCATCTGTTGAGTTATTGGCTTCTCTTGAGATGAGTTTATCTGGCCTTATTCAGCCACAGTGTTGGCAAACCCAACCAGGAGCTACACTTTCTATTTGTTGAAACCCCTCGGGATCCGCAGGATGGAGAGTTGGCCAAGGAAGCTTACCCATTTGTTTTCTAAGTTAGCAGCTGTGGCAAATTGATGACAGCTCTATATTCTTCCTTTCTGACCCTCAAGTCAGTAACTTAAATTCCTGTAGCTCTAATTCAGTAACTACATTCTAAGTCAGTAACTATATTCAATTCCTGTAGCTCTAATCAGGATTTTGGGATCTTTTCATGTTCATGTGCCTTTATCAGAAAAATATCTTTATGGCTTTAATATTATATACCGAGAATTTTAACAGTGGTTGTTTAATTTCTTGATCAATACTTTAAGCTGTAAGTTCATTCAAAATCTCTGTAGGGGTTAGTCTTCCATTTTGTTCATTGATTATTTATTTTCAAATTAAAAATATGTTTTCATTTCAGTAAAAATGTAATCCAAGATACACTTTCTTTTCGTCATTTATTTTTTATGTGTAAGTTAATATAAATCTGTGTTCTCTCTGAAATTTAATGTAAATTGCTTCAGGACTAATGAACTGTAACCAAAATTCTTTAATAAGCATTCATGGTTAAATGACTCAACTTTTCTTGTATGTAGGTTTGACTCCATTATAAATATGTTCACTAAAATTATAACAGCACTGATATTCTTAACCATGGTCTTAACGATGTCTTAACCATGCTTGTGGCTTATGGCAAATGTACCTTCTATTCACTTATAGATCATTGAGATGTGGCATGTAATTCAATCCATCATGTCATAAACATGTACAGCAGGTTATGTTCATTCCATCCCTTATTTCTAAAATGATCAGATATGGTGAAAAAAAATGGTAGAGGCAGACTTTTATCAAAATAAAATAAATGAAATAAAAAGAACTCCAGTATGGTAAGATTACTTTCCCAAAGAAAGAAAAACTAAGATAGGAAGAGTGCCAGCAAAGAAGTATTATCCTTGAAGTGCTCTCTCTCTCTCTTACTTATTACTGATTATTACTCTACTTAAAATAAACAGTTTTACACCTATACCTCAGATAAATTTTATCATAAAAATCTAGTTTTATGGTTGTTTTGTTTTTTTTTTAATTTCTTTTGAAGCACTTTCAGTAAAATATGCTTCTTGTTGATGAAAGTAGAATAATCTGCCTTCCTTCTCTTTGTAAGTAAGAGCCTCCATATATTTATTTAAATTCATTTATTTAAATTCATTTGGAACCTCAGGTTCCCTCTGCATTTCTTTTCGTCTCCCTCTGTTCCTCTCTTTTTTCTGTCTTTCTTGTTATGTGTTTCTTCTTTCTTTTCTTTCCTTTCCCCTTATCTTTGTCCATTTCCTTTTGCAAGGTTGAAAGCTGTACTAAGGCTAGACTATGGCTTTCTATTTAATACAGCCTTTGGTCTCAAGTCAAAATGTAATGTACCTGGCCATGTTTCATCGAGCAACCAGGAAATACTAATGTATAGAATACTAGTAAAAAGGTCAGAAAACACAGAGTAATTTAAAATTACTTTCCTATTGGAGTCATACATGAACAAAGTAAAAATAAATCATCAATTGAGCATATGCTTGAATAAATCCAACCTAGTTAGTTTGAAAACTTATGAAATTCATAAAAGCTTAATGAAATGAAGAAATTCTATTAACCCAAAATACCAACAGAGTTCATTAGAGATAATTAAGCTTCTCAGACAACAGATAAATGAACAAGTCTTAGTATGAAAGTATGTGGGAGAGCATTAGAGTTACCTCTTTAACATTATGTTCACTCTCATCTCTCTTTATGACATTCAGAATGAAGCAGCAGAATGAATATTAAAAGAAACACTAATTGAAATATTATTTTCTTATATATTAGAGTTTTTTGAAGAACAAATGCAGATATTTAAGGCATATGATTTATTTTTAAAAGGATTTGATAGGTTAGAGTTAAATTCAGTTTGTAATAAGGTGGGTTTTTTTTGCCTTCTTCATTAAACTTTGTATTAGATATTCAGAACTATACCACTTTTAAATTACGTCAGTATTGAATTGTCAAAAAACAAAATTCAACTGAGTAAATTTGAAGATCTAATTGGCTTTATTCAATGACTTAGGAGTCAGGCACTACCCATTTAACAAGTAGAAAGGAGCTCTGAAGAACTATATAAAATGGGAAACTTTTATAGGCAGCAGGGGGAAGGGATAAAGAAAGAGTGAGTTACTACATCTTCCTTTGGGACATAAAAAATAGTTTATGTATCAGAGTTTCTCATTGTTACTGACTAGAAAATTCCAGAATGACTAGTTAAGACTGCAGTCTTGGAGAAAGTTGAAATTGCAAATAGGTTTTTGCCTAGAAA
Source organism: Mellivora capensis (assembly GCA_004024625.1). Lineage (NCBI taxonomy): Eukaryota > Metazoa > Chordata > Mammalia > Carnivora > Mustelidae > Mellivora > Mellivora capensis. The sequence continues at coordinate 9,673 of PISX010009808.1, read as the reverse complement.
CTTTTAAAAATTTTAATTGATAATTTAACTGAATAAAAATACTAGAATACATTTAAGGATCAAATTAGTTTTATTAATTTGTGTATTTATTTATTTATTTATTTTAAAAGATTTTATTTATTTATGTGACAGACAGAGATCACAAGTAGACAGAGAGGCAAGCAGAGAGAGAGAGAGAGAGAGAAAGGGAAGCAGGCTCCCTGCTAAGCAGAGAGCCTGATGCAGGGCTCAATCCCAGGGTACAGGGATCATGACCTGAGCTGAAGGCAGAGGCCTCAACCCACTGAGCCACCCAGGTGCCCCAATTTGTGTCTATATTTAAACTTTGTTTCTTAGTGTATAAAATCTCATATTGTTCCCTTTCCATTATTTCTAGCATTTCTTTCTTGAACGTAATCCCATAGTAAATAATGGATTCTCCTGGATCTGTCACCATGGTTTTAGTTTTTTGTTGTCTTATTAATATTTTTCTTTGCTTTATTTTGCTTATTTTAGTTCAAGGAGAATATCTCGACTTCATGATTTCTACACTCCTACTTTTTTCTTCACATTCAGTAATTGTTTCTTGCTAACATTATTATTTGTAATAGATAATTATTTTCATCTCCAGACAGTTTTACCTAAAAATCAGGTTATTTCCCTTTAAGTTTTCTTAGTCTAATTTTAGAGAACAATATCCTCTTGACTTAAAAACCTGAGTTAGATATTGTCCAAGTTTTCTTTTTATTCTTAAAAGAATTCTTTTTAAGAGAGAAGCATTTCCTCTTGTGCAGTCTATTTTTATGGATTAGATAAACTTTCTTTTAATTTTTGGATAAGCTCACTCTAAGTATTTTCATAACTGCATTTTTCTTGCTGTAGCGACCATCAGAAAAGAAAGTCTGCTATCCTAATATTTTCTTTGAAATGGTTACTTATTTGAGAAACTATTCTTACCTCTGATTTAGGGATAAGTAGTGAGGATCTATGATTTTTCTTCTACATGTATTTCATTATACTTTATTATTATATGATAATATCCTCTGATGAGAAGAGAAGACACTGCTAGGAATCATTGACATCATCACTATTATTCTGCAGCATTACCTCAGGCAACCATAAGAAAATACCACTGACTGGGTGGCTTAACCAATGGAAATTTTTCCCCCTTAGAGTCCTGAAGACTAGAAATCCCAGATCAAGGTGCCAGCCAATTCGGTTTCTGTAAAAGCTTTCTGCCTAGTTTTGTGACTGGCTACCTTCTTCCTGTGCTCTCATATGGCTTCTTGTGTCTGTGTGTGTGCACTTGCAGAGAAATGTATCTTCTTTTTTTTTATAAGGACATAAGTCCTATTGGATTTTTCCCATTGTTATGACCCCAGTTAAACTTTATTGCATCTTTATGGGCCTTATTTCCAAATACAGTTACACTGTGTGGATAAGACTTCTACATATGAATTTAGGGGGAACACACTTTCATAGCATGCATCTACGTAATATGGCAGAAATGTATCCTCTATAGAATGTTCAGCACATTGGCTTGAACATCCAGAGTTATCTATAATAAAGGAAATTTTTTTCTTTTCACAGTATTACATTTTCTGTAAACATATTTTCTTTTCCAATACAAAAAAAAATAATTTCAATGAAACTAATAAGCCTTTAAGTGATTTGATAACAACTGGTACTTTCATATATATATACATCTATGAAAGAAATTAATGCTCAGTAGATATTTTTAAAATATTGGAATTCCAGTAAAAATTTACTAGATCTCCTAAGAATTATGTTCATATTTGCATATCCTACTTTTAAGAGTATAACAATATTTCCATAAGAGGAAATTTATTCTGTCATTATTGAACTCAAATCATATCTAAATTAACTCTTACATAGTTGCCATGGATAAATAATATGGTAATATTTAATTCAAAAGCATAATTAATATTGTGAATCAAAATGATAATTTTTCACTCATGTTTTTCCTTATTAATATTTGTGTGGTCATAGTGAGCTAGTTGTATATTGACATTATGGATTCATATGTTATACCTTTTCTCTTTTGCCCATGACATACAAATAATGTGAAATCAAAAAATGCAGTCATAAATTACTAAATGTAGGATACTCTCCCTGGAACAGTGTTGAACTAGAGTTTTACAGTTTTCTCTTTATAAGTAGTCCTTCTTTATTAGGGCAAAATAATCTTCCAACATATTATATAACTATTTATGTATGAATTCAATAAATATATAATGACTATCTTTTATATTTCAGGCACTAAGATAGACCTTCAGAATTTAAAGATAAAAGGCATAAAAATTATACTCAAGAATTTCACTGATGGAGTGCCTGGGTGGCTCAGTCAGTTCAGTGTGCGGACACTTAACACAGTGTTCAGCCCAGGTCATGATCTCAGGGTCCTGGGATTGAGTCCTGCATCAGGCTCCATGCTCAGAAGGGAGTCTGCTTCTTCCTCTTCATCTTCAGCTCTGTCTGCTTATGCTCTCTCTCTCATGTTCTCTCTCTCCCTATCAAATAAATAAATAAAAATCTTAAAAATATAAAAGAATTTCATTGGTATGTAGTAGACAAACCTGTAGCTAGAACAGGGGATTTATATTCTGGGATATTAAATATTAAATTATTTTATATAGTGAACTTGTGGTTTTATTCAGGCCTCAATTCTCAAAGTCAATCATTAGGATTTACTGTTCAATGAATGAGTTGGTATGCCTAGAATCAAGAGTTCATTGATAAACTTGGCATAAACTATTGATAGGGTTCTTGGCCTCTTTAAAAAGATAATGGGGCATGGGTACAAATTTTTTACCAATTTTTCCAGATATGAAAAATTGCTTCTTTTGCACATGTGGAAGGTATCTTTTCTGACATTGGCTAAATCAATATTAACTGTTTTAGATCATATTTTTCTTCTATGTAGGATTAGCTAGACCAGCTATGATGATGGAACAGAGAGTGGCACTATATATTGACTTTGAGTTTTCTCATTTGGGAACTAGGTAGAGGGTGAAGTCATTCATAAAACCAGAAAACACAGAAAGAAAAACTTAATTGGTAGGATTATATGATGATAGGGAAGCAATTTATCTTTCTGTTTTAGAGTTGGGAAATGAAATGTTGAGAATTCAGACAAAGATGTCTCTGAGGTCATTGATTACCTTATTTTTCTAAATGGAAGGGCAATTTTTTAAAGATGCCTCCACTGTATACCTCAGTCAAAATATACCTTCCACTCCATAGTCCCCAACAAAACTATCCTTTCAGTTGTCAAATGCTGTCTTTTCTCTATTAACTGTATTAGTTTTAACTATTCTTCAGTTCCCTAACTCGTTTATCTTGCCACACTTCTGATTATTGCAGTAACCTCCATCTCATTATTATTCACTGTACAATCTCTATTCCTTTAAATTGATACTTTACCTCTGCCGAATTAATACTTCTCAAACTCAAGTCAATGCAGGCTACTTCTTTGATCATAAATCCTCAGTGATGCCCATATAAATCTCAGAAAATAACCAGTCTTCTTAGCCTATGATTAATTAAATAACATGTATTTCCAATCTCATATTCTATAGGAACTCAATATTACAGAAAATTTGAACTATAAATTCTATGTGTAAATTACATCTTTGGTCATTCTATTAGAATAACTTTTTTTCTTTTTTGGTATTTTTTCAAAAAGTTAAAATTTTAACAGGGAGTATGTTGAATTTAATCAACAATCAATTTTGGGAGTATGACCATATTAATAGCATCATTTCAATTCATAAATGTTGAGTATATTTCCATTTATTAATTATTTAATGTCTTTTAATAATAGTTCATGGTTTTTCAGTGTAAAGATCTGACACTTCTTTTGTTTAATTTATTCCTGAATATTTTCTTTTTGATGACATTGTGAATGGAGTAATTTTCTTAATTTCATTTTCAGATTCTTTGTTATTAATGTAGAGAAATGCAATTAATTTTCATATATTGATCCTTAATCCTGCAACTAGTTTACTAGCTCTAAAAGTGTGTGTGTGTGCATATGCAAACATGTAATCCCTAGGATTTGTTCTTTTTTTTTTCCACCAATCTGGCAATTTCTTAATTTCTATTTCATTTTGAAGGATAACCTTGCTGGTTACAGAACTCTTGATTGACTATGTTTCTTTTCATTCAACATTTTGAATATATCATTCCACTGCCCTCTGAAGTACATTGTCTCTGGTTTGAAATCAGCAGTTAATTTTATTGAGAATTACTTAATTGATGAGTCTGTTTGGCTGCTTTCCAAACACTGCATGTGTCTTTAGATCTGAAGCAAAATTTTTGTAGGCAACATATATGGTTTTTTAAAGCATTCAGATTCTCTTTGTCTTTTGAGTAAGGAATTTATTAATACATTTACATGTAAAGTAATTATTGATGGTTATGTACTTATTGCCATTTTAAGTGAGTCATACTGTTTTGGTCTTTCCTCTCTACTCCTGTGTTCTTTTGCTCTTTTCTTTTGTGGTTTGGTGACTTTCTTCAGTATTTACTTTAGATTCCTTTCTCATTGTCTCTGTGTATCTATTATTGATTTTTGGTTTGTGGTTGTCATAAGATCACATTAAATACATAATATGTATATATAATATATATGATTAAATGTTTTCTAAAAACTATTTTTCTCACTGCTTCAAATGTTAGGTTTTTGATATTGAATTTTGTATGTTTTTATTAAGTGTAACTTTTAACTAATTATTGTAAATATAGTTAATTGTATTACTTTTGTGTTTTAACATTCGTATTTGCTTTTTAAGTGGCTATCCCCTATCTTTACTATATATTTGCCTGTATCTGTGAAATTTTTACTTTCAGATCTTCTCTTATTACATGTGAATACTTTCTCTTCAGTATAAGGAAGGCTCTTAGTTCTTGTTGGCCAGTTTAGTGGTGATAAATGCCTTTAGCTTTTGCTTGAATCATAAATTCTTACTCTCTCTTTTAATTCTGGATGATAACCTTGATGAGTATAGTATTCTTGGTTGGAAGTTTTTCATTTCAGCACTTAAAATATATTATGCTACTCCCTTCTGGTCAGCAAAATTTCTGTTAAAAAAAAATCACCTCATTGGCTTATACAGGCACCCTTATATGTAACAACTTGCTTTTCCCTTGGTCTTTTAAGATTCTCTATCTTTAATTTTTTACATTTTAATTACAATATATCTTGGTATAGATCTCTTTGACTTCATCTTATTTGAAACTCTCTGAGCTTACTGGAATTAAATATCTTTTCTTTCTCAGGTTAGAGAAGTTTTGAACCACTGTCTTTTAAATAAGTTTTCTGCTTCTTTCTCTCTTTCCTCTCTTCCTGGGATCCCTATAATGATGATCTTATTCTGCTTGATGTTATTCTATATGTACTTTAACCTCTCTTCACTTTTTAAATATTTTTGTTCTTTTTACTGCTTTGTTTGGGTGATTGCTCTGTTTTTCACTAATCATTCTTCTACTCCATCTAGTCTGCTGTTGAACCCCTCCAGTGTGTTTTTTAGTTCAATTATTGTATTTGTCAGCTAGGTCACTTCAGTTTGGTACTTTCTTATATTTTCTATATGCTGTTGAAGTTCTTACTTGTTCATCCATTTTTTTTTAAATTCAGTGAGCATCTTTATGACTATTACTTTGAACTTTTTGTCAGATAGATTACTTATCTTCTTTTCATTAAGGTCTTAGATTTTATCATGTTTCTTTTTTCCTATTTGAAACATAATCTTCTATCTCTTCATTTTGTTTGATCTTCTGCATTTGTTCTATGTATTCAGTGAAAAATCTATTTCTCTTAGTCTTAGAGAAGTAGACTTGTGTAGGAGATCTCTCTTGTGTCCCAGAAGTGCAATTCTCTCTGAAGAGCCACTTGAGCCAGACATTATAGGGCTGTCCCCTTTATGGGCTTTACATAACCACTATCTGTGGTAGGGCCCAGGGTAGCATAGGAGCCCTTAATTCATGGAGTAGCAAAGCAAGGCATGTACCTGACTTCTTGTGGAAGGGCCATGGCAGGTTGTTATGGAGAAGTGGGACACACTCACTGGAACTGGAAGGTTAACAAGAGGATACCGAAACAGCACCTGAAATCATGAGTTCTAGCAAAGTAGAAAGAGAGCTTATATTAAGAAAAAAAAAAAAAAAGCCCACTAGTGGCTTTTTGAGTAGAGAGGGAGTCTCAGTACATTTTTACCTCTCCTGCAGATGTTTTAAGATTAATAAATTGGTCTCCTTTGAATATGGTTTAGGTGCTTTTTCAACCTGCTGCTTTTGCACTGAGTCCTGAGGTTTGTGTTCTGGGGTTCTTCTGTATATAAGCTTTGCTGGTTTTCAAAGATGTTTGGGAAGTTTGTCTTTCTAGTACAGGTCCCAAGGGTTAGGGTGCTGGAAGTGGACTATAAACCTCTTGTTACTCAGGGAAAAAAAAATTTTTTTTTAAAGATCCCTGTATATTATGGGTCACCATACCTGGAGTTGGGGTTATGGAGTTACTGTGACTCTACCTCTCTTCCTATTTTGATGTGACTCTTTTATCCTTTGTTGTGGAAGCACTATTCATCTAGCCTTTAGGTTTTTTCAGAGGAAATGATTCCTTATGTAGCTGTATATTTGTTGTGTCCATGGGAAGAGGTAAATTCAGAATCTTACTATGCCACCATTTTGAACTGCCTCCCTCTATCACTTTTGATAATGACTCTCTGATGCTTCTACTTAGGTTTGTTTAGTACTTAAACCTGTAACAATTAAAAATTATGAATTTGTCATACTGTTTTTAATCTTTTATCTACCTATCATTGACAGTGGTAAAAATTTTAATTGAAAAGTGTGAAATTAAGTAACAAGACAAAAAGATAAGTGACTGTTTTGGGATCTTAAGGTGCTGCTAAAATGTAAATGGCTTGTTTGGTTTTCTGTTAAAAAATTTTGTTTTTGGAATATATAGCAAATTCTAGGTAATGGCATAGGGTTGATCTTTATCCCTTCATATATTTCTAATATATTCTGTTTTTCATCTCACTAATATTAAATTGATATAATGTATTTATTGTGATATAGTGTTTTCAACATTAAAAAACAAAACAGAGTTTATACAATACAAAACAAAAACAAAAGAAATTCTATCAGTAACATTCCATCCACTAGAGGTAGCTTAGTGTGGCACAAAGTATTTGGTCATGGAAGTGGGTAGATACATTTAGAAATTCCAGTATCCACTAATAAAACAATGGTGGGTGATGACACATATTATAGATAAACTGTTCAAATTAAATGAAACATTATGTGAAATATCCTCAGCAAAATAGCTGACAGATAGCACATGCTCAAAGGTTGTCGATTCTTCTCCCTTTTTTAAGTTCTATTTTACAGCTTTGGACAGAACAATTTAAATCAATGAGCTTCTAAGACCATGATATATTTAAATTGCCTACATTGAGGGTGATTTTCTATTAAATTTCTAAAACTAAGTTGGACATTGGAGGAAAAAATCAGTATATTACCCTGACAAACTAAATTTTAAAAGTTTCAACACCTTCCTAATGACTAAATCTCTCAAGATGAAGAGTTTGAAAGAGCTAAAGGTAACCCTCAATCAAGAAGATTATATGGTGAAAAATAGCCTTGAACGTTATCTTTCTAAGTGCTCTTACAATCTGCACTTGAAAAAAAGTTGTAAATTTTACTGGAGAGGAAAATCATACCAATTGTGAAGTAATGATATTGGCCTTTGAAAAGTGCAAGTAGTGCCTGATTATAAGGTTACTGATTTATTTAGGCAACATGCTGCTTCTAGCTTGCACTTTCAACTGTCATTTAAATTGTATTCAACTTCAGCTTAACTTGTATTCAGCTCATTGCAAACCTTAGGAAACCAAATTTAATTCTGTTTCAGAGGTTAGGGAGACTGTATAATCTCTTCCCAGCTCAATTCTGGCTGACAAAAACAATTGCTTGCTTGCTCAGCCATTCAAATTAATTGTGAAATCAAAAGAAACAAATGATGATTAACTGGCTTGCCATGTGAGTGTTGTTTCTATTTTTTACTCTGTATCTACTGTATATTCTCTTTAAAATATACAAAAATGGCAAAATAAGTTTTGATATATCAGTTATTTTTTCAGAAGTAGACTAGCATGAACTAAATATCAGTAATTAAATACCAATTTTCAGTCTTCTTCACTCTCTCCTTTTCTGCCTCCTTCCTTTTCTCTCTCTCTCCATCTTTTTTTCTCTCCTTTTTCCCTTCCTTCTTTTCCTCATTCCTATTTTGCTTCATCTTTTATTCCTTCCTTTAACAGACAATACTTTCTGGATTAGGTACCAGATGAAATAGAACTTTTAGGAAGGTATCAGGTAGTAGATATTCATTATCAAGTTCTATCACACTAGACACAAGAATTTTTGTTGAAAAATAGAAGAGAGTCCTCTGTGTGAATTTATAGATTAATACTAATTCATGGAAGGACTATGAAACTCTATCTTAATAAAATAAGTACATTAAATTTATAAAACTTATAATATCAACTAATAGAAGTAAAAAGTAATGTAACCCTTGATTTAACTTTTAATAAGTTTTTGTAGAGCCACAAATATTCAAATTTATTAACATATATATGCATAATTTATGAATGTGTATAGCTTACATGTGTATCCTGTACCTTCCTTTTTATATAATTCCAGATTTATCTCTAGAACTACTGAATATATTTACAGTGTTAACTTGCCTAAAACATTCTTTAAAGGTGGTTTGGGAAGATGGTATAGATCATTAATACAAAAATCTACTGCACCCATCTCAGTTATGTAGTTATGTGTTTCTCCCATGTTCCTCCAAATTTGAAATATTTTCAATTTTATTTTTATAATGATGCATAAAAGAATTTAGAAGTTCTGTCTTTGTCAATTTCCCTTTTCAATCTGTGTATTTAGCTATTAATTATAAATAATTTTCCACAGATATATGCTTTAACTGCTCAACTAGAGGCATGCATCTTATAGAAATTTAGCACTTTTTAATGATTTCAAAATGTATAGAACTGTATTTTGAACATAGTAGGTTTAGGATTTATGAACTAAAATTATAAAAGTTACTTGTAAATGTAATCTATACATTTATCAACCACAGAAAAATAATCCCAAACCTGTTAATGAGAAGCACTATGTATATAAATAAAGTATGTGCTCATTCTAAATTACCTACACACTGACCACATGTTAGAGAAAAAAGTCGACTTATGTCTTTTAGATAGAAATTTCTCAATCTCAACTGTTGTGTGTAGTTGAATATGATTTATCTTTCTTATTCATTATTTCCTCAGTTTATTTTGATCAAATCTCATTCTGCCCTTCAAATTCATGGTCCTAGGGCCACGCAAAGAATTGGGCAGAGCTTATAACATAGAATCTAGGGCTCCCTACTCTTGGAATTCTCCTTTCTAATATTCCCTTCTCACATTCTAGGGGCTATGGTTGTTCCTGGTTAGTCTCTGTTCATCTGACCAAAAGACTTTTTTAAATCCAATTTAGATGTAGAAGTACACCTGACTTTATTCTACCCTCAGATTAAAGCCTTAAAAAAATGAGTAATGCATGCTGTGTTTTTCCTTTCTTTCCAGTTTCCAGTCTCTTCCAGAATTTTCCCTTTTTTTTT